>APFE030131868.1:99906-180176 GCA_000404065.3 Pinus taeda | reverse complement strand
ATGAACATCAAGAAAATAAACTCTAATGAAGAATAAATCAACAAAAATACTATAAAATGACACCAATACTTACAGGGATAAACAAGCAAACAAAATAAATCCATAAAAAAGTCTAAAAATCTAGGAGGACACGACAAGGACCCCAGTTCTACTAATATTCCAACCATCATCTCTATTCAAATTATTGGATCTTTTTTCAATTTATAGGGCTTCCCTCAATTTACGATGATGGAAATGACTAACCCTTGCAACGACTTGGGCCTCCTCAATGCAGATGTGATGCTTAGATTTATCTGCATGCTTGGTGAAAGAAAAGGAGAAAGTCTTTCCATGCTTAATGTCAAAAGCATGCTCACGAATCCTTTGATTAATCGAGCGACCAATCTCACCAATATAGAGAGTTCCACAAGAGCATGGGATAACGTAAACATCCTTCATATTCTTGGGGTCCACTGGGTCTTTTAGAGATCTATGGGTGCTCTGAATGGTATTTAAAGGCCTAAAGGTTGAAGCCACATGATGATTCCTTAGGATCCTCGCAATATTGTGAGTGGTCCCTTGGATAAAAGGAAGATGAACACCATAAAATCGATCCTTGGTACCTTTCTGAACACTAGGAACCTTTTCGGCTCTGAGAAAAGCCTTAGCACATTGGTGTATACTATACCCATTATTAAAGAAAAAACTTATGAGGTGTGCTTTCTCTTCATTGAGATGGTTTTGATTAGAAACTTTTAAAGATGTAGTCGGTATCATGTTGAGAACACCAAGCTTTTGAGTTGGGAAATAATGAAAATTAGCATGAAGATACTATTCCGTATGAGTTTTCTTACAAAATACCTGATGAGAAAAAGAGCCATCATCATTCGTTGAGAGGAGGACGTTAAGAAATTAGACTACCATTACATTCAAATTCCATGGTGAACTTTATAGAACTAGATTGATTAAGATGGAGGAAAAATAGTTCCAACTTTTCTTTACCATGGGACCAGATGACACAAGTGTCATCCAGAAACCTCTTCCACATCTTAGGAAGAAGTCGAGAAAAAACTAATGCCTTTGATTCAAAATCCTCGATGAATAATTGTTAATTCCATTTTAATTATGTTTACGAAAGCATTTAAATTTAGAACATAAACTACTATTTTAATTTCTTAAATTTAAATATTTTTTCTATCATTTTTTCTCTGAGACAGAGAAAACAAATTAATGATTTGAAGTCGTTATTTTAGACATCTTTGTCATTTTATCAATGGAATCTTTTCCTTTTTTATTAAATCAAAAAAATTGAAAATATTCTATTTTCTTTTTTTACTAAATAATATAATTTTTTCTGGCCAATTTCAAAATATGTCTTATGAATTTTTTTTTGGAAACTTCCTATTTGAACAATTGAATCTCCTTTTAAACACATTTTCTAAATTTATGAAGTATTAGTTTGTAACATATAAACACTTACAAATCATTTTTTTTGTAAGTGTTTAACTCTCTCTTTCTTCTCTATTTTTTTTTTTTAATTTTGTAATTTTTTTAATATGAATAAAAATATAACACACTTTTAGAACCGCTCAATCTAATCCAAATTAACACATTTTCTAACAATATAATATTTAGTGAACTCAACCTACCCGTCATCGAGACCCACTTAGGGATACCGAGAAGAAAACCTTCTCTATATCTCATGTATAACCAACCTCAGTCTTCGAGCTTGTAATCATTTTGTCTCATTTAAAATCCTCCATACCTATGTTCCAACTAAAAATCTATTTCTTACGTATAGCGCATCTTAGTCTTCGAGCTTGTAATCAGTTTGTCTCATTTAAAATCCTCCATACCTATGTTCCAACTAAAAAACAATATGGTTACAAGTAAAAGAGTTTATAACAGGTTGGTACAAGTTAGTTTGTTTCAAAACATTAATTTCAATGAAAATTTAGAAAAATAACAATTTGTTCACTAATATGGATTATTAGAAGTATGTATTCAACTTATTAGAATTTGGTGTAAAAAATGAAAGTAGGAATTTGAAATATATAATTTTTGTATTTTTCAATTGGAGATATTTTGGGTGATTGGACAAAATGGTTGTTATCTCCTTCATCTAGGTTCAATTCCCTAAGAGTGACACAGTGATGAGAGATATTGGTGTAATTATGAATATTGTTGTATATCCTCACTCTTACCATAGAGAGGACGATTTCCCTTGAAAAGAAAAATAGAATTTTCTTTATGAAATGATATTTTTTGTGAGACACAGATACTCCCAACTCTCTTTTCATCTTAAGCTTATTTCTTCATTCTTTAGAGACATGCCAGTATACAGAGGCTCCAAAAATCTTGAAGTGTGACAAATTTGGCTTTCTCCCCATGAAATATTCCCCTCGTGTAATCATACCAAGATTATGACAAGGAATCTAGTTCTACAACTATATTGGTTTGTTACATTCCATTGTCCACAAATGAAGTGGTACACCTTAGTCATGTAGGACAAATCTCGTAGCTCCAATAATGTTGTGGTTATTTCTCTCCACTACCCCATTTTGCTGCAGGTTGTGGGGTGATTTCAGCTCTCTTATAATGAATCCTTTTGCACATAAATACTTGAAGCCATTAAAAACATACTCACCTCCATTCTTGCTCTGGAGAGTCCTCAACTTCCTGTTGGTCTCTTTCTAAACTAGTTCCTTGAAGTCTACAAACTTTGACAATGTCTCATCTTTCTTGTGCATGAAGAAGATCTAGCACTTCCTTGAGAAATCATCAACAAACATAACATAGTAATTATGTCTGGTAGTGGAGGTTGTCAAGAAAGTTCCACAAACATCAGAGTGGACTCTTTCCCATACTACATATTCTTTGCTTTCTTCAACATGGAATGTGGATTTCACATACTTCCCCAAGGTATAAGCCTTGCATACATCTTGTTGCTAAAGTTCTCCTTTAGGGAGCTGAGTGGTAATTTGTTGCAAAATCTTTAAGGTGCCATGATGAAAATGGCCAAGTGTTTTGTGCAACATTTCACTGACATCATGACTTTTCACTTTCTCTACCTTACTACTTAATGTAGCATAGTCTTCCACATCGAACTTATACATGTTCTTCACATGAAACTTAACTTGCCTCACCTGTCCAATGCCTATGTGTCTCAAGAATTCTTTCCCTTTGTTGAATATCACATCATAACCATGGTCTTCCAAAACTGTTCTAGAGATGAGATTTTCTTTAGGCCTGGAAAAAACATGACATTCTTGAGTCTGAGAGGGGATCTAGACTACCTTTGAAAGGTGATCGTACTGAGTCTGGTCACATTGTACCTTTCTCCATCCCTTGGCTCAATTTGCATCTGCATATATTTCTATTACAGGTCACTAAAAAACTCTTGACATCGTGACATATGGTATGAGGCACTAGAGTCCAAGTACCACATCCTTCCCATCACTATGTTTGCCATACATGTGGTAAGTCAAGTGAATTCAAGCTCGAACTGTGAAGGTAAGGCTTCACCTGATGCTGCCCCATAGGTCTCCTTGCTCGAATTTTTGTGTGGAAACTTCATGTCATAATGCTCGAATTCATGACAATTGAAGAATTTTACTTTGGACAATTATTTCTTCTTCCCCCTTAGTCAGATTTTTGTTTGGTTTGAGAGTTCTTTCCTTTTCCCTTCTATCCCTTTCCAACCAATGCAAATTTTTGTTCATCCTCATCCTTGGATGAAGTCCCGTCTATGGTATTCCACCTTAATTCCTCCTGTTCCAAATAAGACCATAAGTGTTCAAAATTTGGTAGTTTCTTCATCTCGTTAGTTGAATCTTGGTTGCTATGCCATCTCTTGAGAAGGCCTAGAAGGGCTAGGCTTACCAAGTCACCTTCTGCAAAATTAACACCAACCCCACTAAGTTCATCACAAACTTGTGTAAATCTTATTTGATATTGCAAGATATTGTCATTCTTCTACATCTTGATATTTCAAAGTTTGTCCTTGAGTTACAATTTCCTATGGTCATTGTTATTCTTGAACAATTTTGTTAGTTATTTCCACATTGAAAAAGGAAATTCCTTCCCATGGATATTTTAGACTATGTCGTCCCTCACTCCCTCCAAAATTATTCTCCTCACCTTGGCTACATCTTTCTGCTATTGGGCTAGGTTCTATGCATAATATGTCATCATATGAGCAAGCCATTATCATTAAGCACTACTTCCATGTGATCCTTCCATGCAATGAAGTCAGACGTGCCTTCTAAGGGATACTCTAGTCTCAGCCCATTGAAAACAATCTTCCCAACTGTGAAGAGATCCCACTACACTGAACTGCAGATTTGAACCTCCCGAGAAACAAATTCAAAATTCCTATTCTAATGTGAATCCTACTCTAGTACCATGTAGAAATTATGGTGTATAATTGTATCTTCTCATAAGATTTTAATCTAAATCATAAGACACAATCCTACTCTACTTCTATATAGAATTTAATTCACAATTTAGAACATCAATTAGAAACATTCATAGAGAAATAACACAAATGCACAAAATATTTTTCCAGAGGAATGCAACTGCTAAGAAACCCTTATGCCTTCTTACATTAATCTAAGTGATAGAGATGTATTACAATTTCTTACTCAAACTGACCAAAACCTACAAGTGAATAACCTATCGCTCTTCTCTTTGAGAAACTTTGATGAACACTTAAAAAATTTATGCCTCTTCTTAAGCCCCTATTTCCATGCACAATCCTTGAGCAAATAAGGCCCATATTATTTAGGAATTTCCTCCAAAATGATCGTATAATTCCAAAGGTTGATCATATGACTCCATGTAACACCTGTACACTCAAGACTAGTCTACAACTGATTTTAAAAAGCCTTGGAATCTCCACCACAGTTGAGCAACTCAAATTCTCTAGATTCACTAGCTATTTTGGGTTGATTGATCAGTTAATTGGATGATCAATGAGTTATAATGTTGTCCCATTGGACAATTGACCTTCCACTAGTTCCTCAAGCATTTAGAACTAGTTTAATTGAAAACAACTTGAAATAACTGACCTTGATTGCTACAAATTAGCAATCACACATGCTTGAGTAAAATCCAACTCCTCTAACCTAAATTTACTTAGATCATTGAGTGAAAAGAGCTATGTCACCTAAGTTTAATTCAACCCAGTTGTCTATTGATATGGAAATTCGAAGTTTCCTAATTTTCCAAGGCAAAATCAAATTGATAATTTCTTACTGCATTTTTAAACACAATTCAATATGTTCTGGAAATGAAAGATGACAATGGATAACATGATAGAGTTACAACAAGTTTTGTTTTATTTAAAAGTTTTATTGTTATGAAGTTCATTGAAATCAAAAAAAAAAATTACGTATATGTAGGTTTGTATATTTCAATGTTCGGGGAAAAAATTATTCCTCATCTTTTGTAAGGTTTTCATGTATTTTTTTACAAATGTTTCATATTTATAAGGTTCAATTAAAAGTGTTTTGGCATGTGTTACAATTCAAAGAGATCTGCAACAAAACATTTTTCCAGTGATATTTCTAAAAAATATAGTTAGAAAAAAAAAGAAAAAGTTTTTTTTACATCATAGTAAACATTCATTTGGGCACTCAATATACGAAAAACATTTGAAAATCTAAGAAATCTACTTTCCTTGCCAAGTGGAATATGTACAATAAACCATATCATATTGTTTAAATAGACGTTGATAAAGAACAAAAAATAAGAAAATATTTGATTGCGCATTACTAAGTTTCTATTTTCTATATTAGTTATAAAATATTTTCAAGGCTATCTAAAGGTGATTAGCATATACACGATGACATTCAAAACTATATCCGCAAAATTCATTAATCCAATCACAAATTCTAGGAATATAAATTATACTATGCTTTATTTCCCTTCTTCTTAAGAACACTCTGACTTTCTTTATTTTCATCATCTAAATTGCATAATACATGCAACTCGCACAACTGAAAAATAGTTTTTCTAAGGAGTGTCGAATTGGAAAAAAGTATTGCCTACACTACGAGAAATTACCTATGACCAATCCTATGAAGGAAAAATAGATTCTATTGAAATCTTGAGCGACCTTAAAATACATGGAAAATTTATGATATACCATCAAATCATAGTTGTACATATACATTGATAGGTTTCTTTGTTTACATTGTTAAGAAAATAGTCATTCCATTGCCAAACATCCTAACAGTTCTTTCGTTTCATTGGACATTTTCAATCTTATTTTGAATTATCAATCAATATATGATACCCACACAAACACGATTAGCAATCTACTCATCAGAACAACAAGATGTTTTTTTCTATCAATACAAATTTTACTATGAGATTGTACATAAGCATAATCTAATGAACTTTTTTTTGTTTGTTTATTCCAGCTCTATGTTTTGTATTATGCTATGTCATTTTTTATTTTTTATTCTTGGCCCTCATTATTTTTTTTTGCATTGTTTTCTTGATTTATCAAATTTTCAAGTTCTATAACTACTTAGGCTCAGTGACATTACTTTATTAAGTATTTTTTTTACTATTTAATTGGTTATTCCATACAAGTTTTAAACAAAGATCCAAATAACTCGTCATACAAAGCTCAAACGATTTTCTAAACCAACATAACTTATTAAAAATATTACATTTATACATATATTTGTAATCTAGAATAGTTTGATATGTTTCTTTGCATCAACTATATCGATAATATTACAATACATAGCCTTTAGCATACACTAAATTTTAAAAATCTATTTAGCAAAGAGCAAAAAAATAACACTTTCTCTCTTAATTAACCATTTTTTCTAGGAATTAATGATTATATTGATTATGCTTTCAGAATCGAGAATTGATTCATCTGTCATTGATTTGGAATAACTCCTCTCATAATGTGCTTACAGTATCTAGTTCATCTTCAAGATGCCTAAGCATTAGATAAAGTTCTAGTACTTGATGCATTAACATTAAAATATCTTTGATAAGCATTAAGATATATTTCTTGAGCATTAAAATATCTTCACTTCCTGCATGTATAGCTTCCTATGTACCCATTCCGTTGTTACTTTGAGACATTTATTTAGTGTTTGTAACAAATGCAAGAAATCATAGATAAATTATGAAGTAATAGCTTAAAATACTTAATAGTTTCAGAACAAAATGAACATTGACAAATTGTTTTTACAAGAAACAAGCACACACACACACACACATCTAAATCATGAGTTGACATTCAAGTTCTGAAATGACATGTAACTACTATCAATTTCAATGATAGCCATTAACTAGTAATCATTATCAATGTGGATAGTACTAATTCACTTGATCTTTAATCATAAAAGACCGTTGTAAAATTTATTACTATAAATCAGATATGTTTTACTTAAACTCCAATTTGACATAGTGTAATTGACACAATTACATTTCATGATTAATTCACTTATATGATTTAGAAATCAATTCCGATATACTATTTTTATTAAAATCGTAAAGCACATTCTATTTTCATTAACTAACGCATATCTGGTAGATTTACTATGTAGAATTGCCATCCTACAGACCAACTTTTACTTTGCAAAAGTAATTTTAGAACCTAGATGCCAATTTGCCACTTGAATGTCTTTTCTCCTTTCTTGCTTTGTGAAAATATTAAATGAACTTTGTTTACTGCAATAAGTAATGTGCCCCATTTAGGTCTTACAGGGACTTCCAACTACCCAGACAGAATATACAGTAGTCACATAATAAAATATGTTATAAACACTAATGTTATACTACACAAATAATGATTATAATATGTGATATACAATTTTATAAATGAAAACTAATATTACATGTTAGCTTTGAACTTTTTCGCTACCAAACTCTGCACTTATGTATCAGTTCCAAGAAAAAAATCTACAATTTTTTTTAATGTGAAATGCAAGCGTTTGTAGAATCAAAACGTGAAAGCTTCCTCCGCACAATAGAACACCAAATAACCATAAAGAAATCTTATGTTCAATGATATCAAATTGATCATATTTGACAATATGGAGATACACGTTACTTATAATTCAAATATTACAAAACCAAATACAAAATATTTAATACTAAAATATTAGCAATAAAAAACATTATTTATAATTAAAATATTCTCAATAATATTGTATTGGTCCACCGCTTATCTCAGTGTTATTGTAAACAACAAATATAAATGCCTTCAATGTGAACTCCAAAGATACATAGATCTTCACAACGAAAACATGAAGGCTTTCTCATTACAAATACCCATAAAAAACCTTTTGCTCAATGTTCCAACCATTGATGTCATTGCAAGTTCTTTGCATTCCAGAATGATCCAACCTTCACTCAATTTAGTAGTGATATTCAGAAATACCAAAATTTTCATAATTTATAACTAAAATATTATGAACAAGAAATATGAATTATTCAATGCTAATAACATTACAAATAACATTGTAACAATAACATTATTTTAGGAACTTGAATTCAAGTCAATATTGCCAAAATCACTTCTGATTAGTGGTACCTACACAAGATAGTCCTCAACATTCACATTGCCATTGTGTGGAAGTTCATTGTTCGCAACTCATTGTATTGACCTTCGCACATGAATCTTTCATACGATGATTAATTTTTATAATGCTAATATATAATTACAAGGAAAATCATAAATAGATGTACAATATTGATGCTTTTAATGATTAATCATTAATACATATTAACTATATTAACTATGTTCCTTTTTAAAATAATGATGGACTATGCATTTGGAAAAAGTAATGAATCAAATTTATTTATAAGCATAATTGGGGCAACCATAAGACAGCCTGAATACTTAAAGTAAGAGCTCACGTCCTATCCTATGTGAATAAAATGATGGGATGTATCGTAGCTACTCACAATAATGGAATCTAGCTCATAGTGCTTGTAGATGAAGCATATCCACACATAGATTACACGAAAGAAGTCATGCAAATGTCATTGTGCCGAGAAAGCAATGCAGAGCAAGCAAGAGCTCAGAAAAAAGTGTAGGCGAAATGTAGACCCCACTTAATTAGTTGTAGAGACAGGTAGATAGACATAATTTATGACTAAAGTAATACCAACAATCATATAAGTCCACCTCTTTCTTCAGTAGTATAGTAATTATTTAATACTAAATTACCAAGTGCGGTGATTCACACATTCAACGTTTTGCCTGCACAATGGACTTCTTTGCACTTCCTCATATATGTTAATTTGAACCATTATTTATAATTGAAATTTACTTAAATAACAATATTATATATTATTTAAAATTAAAATATTATCAATAATATGTGCATAAACAATGTTATCATCCCCACAATGTAAACTTGAAATCTTCTTCTATTACAAACAAAGATTTTGATCAATGTAATGCGGTTTTTTACATAACTTTGTGTGAGAAACTTAGCCTATTGTGTGGAAGCAAGAAACTTTGCCTATTGTTCGGAACCTAGTTCTTTGTGTGGAGCAATTTATTTTATTTTGTTATTGGAAAATGAATATTCTATTACCTTTATTATTGGAAAACAAATACATCATTACCGAGAAAAAATCTAATAACGTTTGTGGAAGAAACTTAGCCTATTGTGTGGAAGCAAGAAACTTAGCCTATTGTGCATAAATTAGCTCACTGGGCAAAACTTATAGCCTATTATGTGGAACCTAGCTCATTGTGCGAAACTTATAGCCTAACATATGGAAATTAGTTCATTGTGCAAATCTGAGGGCCTATTCTGTGAAACTTAGCTCATTGCACGAAGCTATTTATTTTATTTTATTACTGGAAAAAAAATACATCATTAGCTTTATTATTGGAAAATTAATACATCATTATCGAGAAAACAACTAATAACTTTTATGCAAGAAACTTAGCCTACTCTGTGGAAGTGAGAAATTTAGCCTATTGTGTGGAACATAGCTGATTGTGCAGAGATTATAGCATATTACATGTCCAAATATAACACATACGGAAGAAGTTGAGCAATCGTCGTTGTGTGGAGCAAGCAGTGAAGAACAAGTAATGTGGATGAAATAGAAACCTCTCTACACAAATACAAAAACACTTACTAATTGTGTGAAAGAAGTTGTGTGGAGGTAGCAATAACAAGAAATTCAAGTGTGAAAAACACTATCAAAGTAGAATAGCCTAACTTTCTTTCAAAAAAGTTATTAGTTGTTTTCGCGGTAATCATGTATTCATTTTCCAATAATAAAGGTAATAACGTATTCATTTTCCAAAAATAAAATAAAATAGATAGCTCTGCACAACGAGTTAGGTTCCACACTTGATATGTTGATTATCATGTATTTTAATATCCTCTAGATCATATTGGTATATAGGAACTAGATAGAGAAAGTGGACCTATTTGGACTTTACCATCTCATAGTGTATAACCTATTGTGTGGAACTTAGTTCATTGTTCAGAGCTTAGGGCATATTGTGTGAAATTTAGCTCATTATGGAAAGATATTTATTTTATTTTATTATTGGAAAATGAATAATTCATTAGCTTTATTATTTGAAAATGAATACGTTATTACTGAGAAAACAACTAATAATTGTTGTGTGAGAAACTTAGCCTATTGTGCGGAAGTGAGAAACTTAGCCTATTATGTGGAACTTAGCTCATTATGTGAAGTGTATAGCTTATTGTGTGGAAATAGTAGAAAGTTTACCTATTATGTGGAACCTAACTCGTTGTGCGGAGGCATCTATTTTATTTTATTTTTGGAAAATGAATACGTTATTACCTTTACTATAGGAAAATGAATACATGATTACCGAGAAAACAACTAATAACTTGTTCGAAAGAAACTTAGGCTATTCTAAGGAAGTGAGAAACTTAGCCTATTGTATGAAACTTAGCTCATTGTGTGGAGCTTATAGCCTGTTATGTAGAAATTAATTCATTGTACAAATTTTATAACCTATTGTGAGGAACTTAGATCATTATGCAAAGCTTATAGCCTATTCTGCGGAACTTAGCTCATTGTGCAGAGCTTATATCCTATTGTGGACAACTTAGTTGATTGAGTAGAACTTAGGGCTTATTGTGTGGAACTTAGCTCATTGTGTGGATCTTACAGCCTGTTCTGCGGAAATTAGCTCATTATGCAGAGCTTATAACTTATTGTATGAAACTTAGCTCGTTGTGGGAACCACTATGCAAAAAAGATCAATTAAATAGTGGTAGAGGTAGGGACTAGGCTACATCGTAGTTACTACCCTTGTTTATTTAAATTTTTATTTTATTTTTAAAAATGTTTTTCCCAAAAATATATTTACATTTTTCTCAAATACTTTTAATAATAATAATCAAGATGATATTATATAATGTTGCTTTTAGATTTATATCAAATTTATGTTTTATTTTTTTATTTTTGATGGTACCAATGGTCAAGGCCATAGTGTAAATAATTGATAGTTTTAATGCCAAAAAAAAATAAAATTTAGACAAAATTTGAAAAATATTTAAAAACAAGCATTTAAAAAAGAAGAAAAAGAAAGATATAGTCATTGATTTTTAAGATTTTTTATAGTCATGATATTTGATCTTTAATACCATGGTTGAAAAGTGTTTGAATTCTAACCTCAAAAAAAGGGGGTGATGCTGCATCACTACTTTTGCATTTCAACATGTTTTTTCTTGCCTTATTAGTAATGATATCCGGTCTTTAATGCCATGATTGAAAAATGTTTAAATTTTAACCCCCCAAAAAAGAGGTGATCATGCATCAGAACTTTTGCATTTTGACATGGTTACATGTCTTTCTTGATCATGATATTTGGTTTTTAATGTTATGGTCAAAAGTTTTTTGGAATTTTATCGTAAAATGAAAATAGGGTGATGCTACATCACCATTTTTCAACTTAGCATCATAATCATGATATTATGCAACCTCCAAAAAAATGAGAACCCCGTAAAGTTCTCGTTAAGTTCGTAATATTGTTTTGAGAGGAACCATATATGTATATAAGTATATAATTTATTAAATCAAAACTTAAATTCAAATGGAAATTAGTAACATTAATAATCCTATGAGCCTCAAAGTTATGTTATGTAGGTCCAGATACGAATTAATGATGTATTATAAAATTTACCTTAGGCTACATTATGCTTACCTTAGGAATGCCTAATAACATGATCACTGTAAGATTCGTCTTGAAGTGATTTTCCTCGCTCAGACCATATCTTGATATTTTCTTTTCAAATTTGTGTCATTTATTTTGAATATATAAGACAAAGCATGAATTCACGTAGAAAAAAACGTAAAATATCAATAAGAAAATTAAATTAGAAGACTCAATAAACATGATCACGGGATAAAAGAGTCTAAAAGAACTATTTACAAAGAGTATGTCGAAGTATAGAAGAAGCATTAGAAACCAAATATTCAAGCATAGTCATAATTTGTACAAGGCTCAAGGGCACCCTGAAAGATCAGCAATCGATAAAGATCCAATCCCTAAACCCTAAGGCAGATAGGTAGATGAACCATTAATAAATATCCCAACCTTAACCTCCTAGACAATCAAATAATGGATAGTAAGTTCACAATAGTAGTATCTTTGGAATTAAGAAAAAAAATAGTTGGCGTATCTTTTCCTTTCGCTTATCTAAGAAAAGTAAAAGGGGTGGTTGTTTCCACTACAACATATCACAATCTTTGACAAAAATATGATTCTTAATAAGCTAAGAACTACGTATTATGATTTTCATACACAAATTTGTAGATGGGATCTCTAAAATCTCATTGGAAAAAGGTAATCTGTAATTTATGCAACTTAGGCAAGATTGAAGATTCATCTCCTATTTTCTTTATTCACTTTCTCTATCTAGTTCCTATATACCAAGATGATCCAGAGGATGTTAAAATACATGATAATCAACATATCAAGTGTGTATCAAGGAAGTTTCACTTAGTGAACCTATAACATAACACATGCATTAATGTGATATTAATGAATGACCATATTTTACTAAACGCCACTTTGAATACAACTTTCCAACTAAAAAACACCTTATTCCATTTTTGTGATACTTTTTATAACCCTTTTTATTTATGTCGATATTATGGTGGTATGGCACAAAATTTTATATACCTTGGATGAGGATTATGCAAAATGATGGACTTCTATTTTATTCTTTATCTTAATTTAACCAAGAAACTAATTGAGTATTGATAGAGGGTATTCTAATTGCATTAACTTCATTACAACATCCAATGAGTTCAAAATAGTTCAAATTACCCAAATCATGCCTCGTATTTTTCTAAAAGATTCAAGAGAAAACCACAAAAAAAAACCTAGTAACAAAGATGTTAGCTTTTGATTCATTCATATATTAATGTCTACTTCACTCTCAATAATGGATCAATAAAATGCTTTCAAAAACTAGGCATATATTTTTGTGACATTTTAATTGTTTCTACCTATTCCTTCCTTTAAATATATATATATATTTTTAAACTGATTAAAAACATGGTTATTTTAAACTTTAAAGGCATATGAAATTCAGGTACAAATCCATATTTGTATTCACCGAAACACCTTAAATACCTAAGTTCTAAACCCCAAAATATCTATATACTTTTCAAAAATATTAAAATACCATTTTACCTCTATATAATAGCCAATAATCATTGCTTTCATCTAATAAAAGTTTGAACTCCCCAAGTTGAATTTATATGATATAATATTGTGTAATTATTGAACCCCATGTGATATGGATTTGACTATAATTTCAAATGTGCATTCGACCAGTATATATGTAACACATTTACATTTTATTAATATAAATTTATATTATTTATTTGGCAATGCAAATATATTGGGAAGATCTTGGGTACTTACCCATATTTAATGGATAGGATATGACACTTAATTTGTAAATCACTTTTAACGATGTTGTAACAAATGTAGCTAATTTTGGAAGAAAGTATTATATATTTTATATCTATGGTTTTAACCTTAAACCAGTTACTCGTAGGCCATTGGAAAACTAATGGCATGATGTTTTTACCACTTTACTTGATTTTGGATCCTCATATTACCCATGATGGTGGGTGGGTCATATGACATCATCTAACAATAACGTTATTAATACCAAAATCCCCTGTCATAATGCTTAAAATGGACCATGAAAATCATTCTAAATGACGAGTGATATGATTTTTTTTATATTATTATATGTAAGATTGTTATACATATTATGCATAAGCTAGATCAATTCATTCAACCACCAATATGAGCACGTCTATACTCGTGCCATATCAGTTCAACCACACAGATAACTATAAAGGGCATTGCCCTTGAAAAGTTATATCTGGTGTTCTTATTCATATGTTTGTCAAACTTTGCCTTTTATAAAGGAGAAAGTAATCATGAATGTGGGCCTCAAAGATTTAGGTGATGAGATCTCCATTTGAGGAAAGTTGGATCATTTCTTCCATCAAGTTTTTATTAATGTTATAATGATTACTAACGACTCGAGCCTCATCGATTAACTAAGCCCATGATGCATCTCTTAGCGGCTTCTTTATGCCGAAAATGGTAGGCAGCATTGCTTCTTTAGAACTAATGGAACTATTTTAGGAAATGAATTTATAAACAGTAAAGAAGACCCTCCATCATGTAGATGTATGATATCTTTCCCACTGTTTTCAAACGGTCCACGGGACGTAAGTTTGTTTCAATCTACATAGAAACATGCAACATTAATAAAAAGTGTGGTGGTCAAACATATTGTGACTATTCACCAATAGGACGCGTAATAATAAAAACATAATGGAGGGGGTGATGACACTAACAATACAAATCTTATTAAATGTTTTTATTTGAAAGAAAATAATCAATTGCAGGCTCTACTTACTGTTTTCTAATTCCAAATCCAAGTCATGGGCCTCTCTTCCTGCAAGCATTACTTAAATGTCTAATCTGCCATTGACATTTGGCTTCCATTATCTATTATTATAAAGCAAAGTTCTTGTTTTAGAAAGAAAGTTTTTATTACCACTTAGACCAAATTGCACATATTATTTCAAAATACGTAACATAAAATGTCAACACTCTGCATATATAGATATTTGTACATGGAAAACAACATGAGTGAGGGAAATATCAATCAAATTCCTATGTATGGAAAGAAACATGTGCGGAAAATATTAATAAAAAGGCACTTGAAATAGTAATTAAAGTAATTTATGGGAGACGAGAGAATTTATTTTTTGATTCGTTTATTTTTTATTATTATTATTCGTTCACTTTGATCACTTTAAATTGAAAAACGCCCCTCAAATCAGTAAATTCATTATAAAATTATTGCATAATTTTTTTTTTTACATATCATTATTAAAATATATTAGAATAAGCAAGAATAAGCATATGATTAATATCAGTTTTCAAATAATTGATATAATTTTCAAAGAAGCTATTGATTGGTTGCATTTTTTTTGTAAATTATATTTTTAATTTTATATTTCACTTATTTAAAAGTTAATATTTAATTATATATAATTAATTATTTAATGATTTGAACAAAAATTAAAATTAGGTTATTGAGCTTTTTTCTTCTTATGAAATATGTATATATTTAAGATTTTAATATTATTACAATTTAAAGGTTTTTTTTAAATGTTTGAAGGATATATTTTTATCAATGTCCTAATATATCAAACTTAAAATCTTAATTTAAAAAATTAAAGTCTATCTCCTTAATAAAAATTAGTTAATAAATTATTTCATGTTGCCTATTTTTTTTCAATAATAATGATAAGTTAACTTACGTTTGTTTATATATTCTTCTCTCCTGGTCTTTTTTTTAATGTATATATTCTTCTCTCTAGATCCTTTTCCAACTTTTTTGCCAAATATTTGATGTAATTAATTTTATATGTTTAGAGTTACTTTAGGTGGATGCTTTTTCTTTTCAATGTTCATTTTTCCCAAGACATTTGTCTATTTTTTTGGTATATGTGGATATTAATTTAGTTTCCCTCATCCCTTAAGATAAGCATGCAATTTTAAGTTTTGAAATATTGCAATCAATGTAGCTAGCTTATGATGTTTAAATTGGAATCCTTTAACTAAATATTCATGAGTGAAATTGGAGACTTGAATCTAAGTAAACCACAAGCCCCATTTTCACCAACTTGGAAAGTCTCTATTAACATGAAACAATAACCTTAATGTTTATATATTTTAATTTATAAAATAAATTATTAGTATCTTCATAATTGTTTCTCACACTTTCATGCAATTATATAGTCTCTACCTAGTAAACTTGTGTTATAACACTTAAGTTTCTGAAATACTAATGAATACCTTTAGTCTCACTAAATATTAACAAAATCCTCTCAAAATCATTTCTTTAACCCCTTCTATACACCATTCTAATAATCTCTATTTTTAAAGATATCCCCTATTGTTACCCAATATTCCTTTTTACCTCTCTAATATTTATAATTAACCCACCCAATATTTACCATATATTGAATTTATTTTTATAATTTTCAAGCCCCGTCTATAAAAAAAAATATGGTAACGAGTGATGTTATTTTTTATATTATTATTTGTAACATTGTTATACATATTATGCATAAGCTAAATCATTTCATAAATTTAATAATAAGTTTTAAAGAAATAAAAAATTATTATATTTATAATTTATATTTAATATATTAAGACTAAACTAAGTTATTCACTATTATGTTAGTTGGGTGTATTTTAGGTGGTTGAAGGAATGATTATATTTTTTAAGTAGGTTAAATTCCCATAAATAATATGACCAACATTGTTTTAGTGGCTTCAAGTTTTGTTGTTGATTTTGGACAATACAGTTAGGAGATAAACATATATACTCCTCATATAAAAAAATGTTTTGTTTCCACATTTTCTATTATAAATATAATAATTGTAACATTTTTATTTTGACGTTTGAATTAATTTTTACTTAATTTGAAATTAATTATTCTATTGGAACTTTATTGTGTATGCCTACATGGATGTCTCACTATTATGAAAAAATGAACAATTTGATGAATCTAGAAATAATGTATATGTAATCTAAATGATTCATTAATGATTATTTTGATGTAACCAACTAGGAGCATAGGAGAATTGATATGGGCTATGATGAGTAGGATATTGATGAGGTTCTTACAGGAATTGTCTTGCAAAAACCTTGCCAAAACCTAGCAGAGGGTGTCTCATATGCTTCCATCTAGACAAATGAGAACATCATCCATACATAGCAAATGAGTGAGGAAGCATGAATATGTTATCTTGAGGCCACGAAGGCTACCATATATTTTAGCATTAGCTAGTAAATAGCTAAGCCCATCCATAACAATAAAAAAAAGTAAGGGGAGAGGGTCCTCCTTGTCTAAGACCTTGCTCAGCATGAAAGAAGTGCGAGGCAGATCCATTGATGAGAACACTGTAGGTAGGGGAGGTGATGCAAGCCATAATCCAAGTATTGAAATCATGAGGGAAGCCTGAGTGTATAAGGAGCACCTTTATGTAGATCCAATAGACTCGGTCAAAATATTTTGCCAGGTTGATCTTTAAGATGATACATTTTAGGTGTTTAGTCCAGATTGAGTGGATGGCCTCATGGGCAGAGCTAATGGCTTCATGCATCTGGTGATGCTCGAGAAAGGTAAATTACTGGGGGAAATATGGCGAGAAAGAATGGGCCGAAGATTATTTGCAATGACCTTGCAAATAATTTTATACAGACAGTTGCATAATGAGATATGCCTATAGTCATTGAAAGAGAAAGGGGAGTCAGATTTTGAGATGAGGGTAATAAAAGTCGAGTTGATAGCATTGTAAATGGATCTAGATATTCTGCACTCTTCCAAAAATTTTAATAGATCATTCCCCAAGATTTCATAGAATTCAAGATAGAATTCTATCGTCCACCCATTCAGACCAGGGCTTTTGTCCTTTTCAAACCATTTCAACATTCCTTCCAATTCGCCTGCAGTAACAGGAGAAATTAGCTCCTCGTCCTCATCATCATTTACAAATCAGGGAAAATGTCCTCCAACATTGATTATATCAGCCAAATTTGACCCAGGAGGGTTTTTGAAGAGATTCCTGAAATGAGAGGTGCCAAGATGGGAGAGTTTGTTAAAGGTGTCTGCTAACTCCCCCATCAGGTAGTGGTAAGTTCCATATTGTATTTGAAACGTTTCTACCTTTAGCATAGTTCTAAAACAATCTTGTGTTTTCATCTCCTTCTTTTAACCATATAGCTCTGCTCCTGAGATGCAAAGATTCCTCTTTCTCCTTCAAAATCCTTGCCTTTTGGTTCTCTAGCTTGATCAGGTGAGCTTTGTCATTAGCTAAAGTAAATCCCAAGTTGTAGTCGTCGAGAAATATACTCAATTCAGCTTCAATTTGTGATAATAATAGCTCCTCCCTCTGATCTTTCTCTTTTTCCCATTTGATGTATAGATGCTTGAGTTGGGACAGGTTGTGGTAGAAACCCTTTTTCAAGGATTCAAGTCTATCAATAGGGTTACCATTCCAGTAATTCAAGAGCATGTTTATGTACTCGTGGTCCTAAAGCCAGACATGATTAAATTTTAATGGAGCTTTTGGTTTAGGATGGGGACCAAACACTTAAAGATAAATGGGAGATTGATCTGAGATGCCCTCGGAACCCACCCATTGTTTGTAATGGTGCATCTATCTCATAAGGGGGACTTTCATCAGAAAACGATATGATATCCTCGCTAGTGCAGCATTCCCCACCCTTCTATTTCACCATGTAGGGAGTGGCTTATTCATGGGGATATCCACCAAGTGTTATTGTTCCAGAATTTTGGTCATATAGCTAGTGATGAAATCCACTTGTGCTTGTGACCCCCATGATTCTCCAACTCCCATGGAGAAATTGAGATGTCCCCCAAGAATGATGTGATCAGGAGAAAAATTGATAGATTTAGCAGATGCTGCCATAAATTTTCCCGCTGATGGCAGGGGCCATATATATTAGTGACAATCAGGTTTAGACAAAGCTTTGTTGAGAAAATAGCTAATCCAATAAATCCATGGCCACCTTAGGATGCTAAAACCCTGATGGTGTGAGGATCGTAGCAAATGGTTAGGCCCCTCAATCGTCCCGCAGCATCCATGGCCAAAAAATTCCATCAAAGAGTTAAGTCAATTAATGTGCTGGTGATGTTTTTGGCCTCACCTAGGGTTTCTTGCAGCATGATAATATCAAAAGGCTCTACTTCGAATAGTATACACAAGGCTAGTTTCTTGGAGGCACTAGCCATACCTCTGCAATTGAATGAGAGGCACTTCATGGGGGAACTCTGCCCGGGGTGTTCAGTGCTCTAAGAACCCCTTCCAAAGTGGATTGTCTACCAGAGGTAACCTTTGCCCCAGCCTGTGTGATGGATATGGATAGATTTAATTTTCTCCCATGAGATGAAAGTATGACTGAACCATGTTGGGTAAGTCCCAAAATGAAGATATGAGTCAAGAGACCACCAGTGTGAGAACGAGAGTGGAGGTTATAATTTTGAAATGACGACCTCCCATTTGATGATGGGGAGGTGGGATTGGATGATAGTGAGGGAAAGGATGGAGCAGTCGTGGTGATGGAAGGTAATGATGGAGCCATAGTGCAGTGAGCCACAGATGTGTTAATGGTGGATGTTACAAGATATGAGCAATAAGCAAAAGAGGAAGGGCAAGCGGTCAGAGAAATAGCCGATAATTTTGCAGCCTCAGTGGCAACATGAGCTCTTGTGAGGGGAGCGATGGTTTTCTATGCACTCCTTCCACCATCCCTGAGGTGATGTTGCTGACTGGAGGATGAGGACCCGAACTAGGAGAGTCATTTAGAGCCAGTGCATTAGTCCCTATAGAAGTGGTAGGTGCCCTCGGAGGATCCTCTAGTTTTTTGACAAGTGCGCATTCTTTAAAGATGTGTCCCACTCTGTGACATCTTGTACATCGACAGGGAACTCCTTCATACTCCAAGATCTATACATGAGTATATTTCCCCCATTGAAGAGTGATTTTCTCTTCCAAACCTTAATGAGTGTCCAAATGGACTAGGATGTGAGCTAGGGTTTGGTTCTTCAATTGCACAAAAGTTCTATCATGGTTCAAGTAGGTTCCTAGGGCATTTCCAATTCTAATGAAAACCTCCTTGCACCAATATTGTAGTGGAAGCCCTGGCAAGCGAACCCAAAGTGGTCCCACCTCAATTTTCTCCCTCTCTGGTCGAAGAGGGGACTCCATCTCTTCAGGAGTATACGGGCCATCTCAATATGCCAATAACTTACAAGGACCAGATCTGTCTAATTTTCTTTTGAAAAATGAAGAACCAACCAACCCCTGGGTAATACTTGCACCTCAGGCAGTTCTTTAAGCATACTTCCTCAACTCTCTCTAACCCATAAGGTGAGCTTGTCTACTAAGTATGCTCAGCCTTGAACATGTCCAACCAGCACAATGTTAGCCATGTATCTAGCTTCCCCAATAGGAGAGCTCTTGCCAAAACAAATTGTGATGTCCTTTGTGGTAGCCTTCACACACTTCATCTTACTTTTCCTAGTTTATGGGGTAGAAGGATGGTCCAACAAAGGATCAAATGAGCCATCCTAAGATGAATGAGCCACGGTTTTGACCTTTACCATAGGGGTTCCAAAGCAGCTCGATGGAGAGTTTACAAAGATGGGAGGGTTTTGACCCCTAGATGCCTGGAGGTCCTTGGGAGGAGTTGTCTAAAGAGTGAAATTGGATGGATGGAGGTGGTCTATGGGAAGATTCAGATCGAAAGAGGGAGAAAGTGGAGTGTTTGTAGTGAGAATGTGAAGAGTGCCTAGTGATAATGAAGGGAATTCGAGTGTGGGAGAATCAATGGAAAGTGACCCAAAAAACAATGGAGTTGTATTGTTACCAGGATAGGTAAACATTGACGCATTGCTAGATGGAGCAGAGGTAGATGGGGGACATGAGCTAGATACTAGAGAAATAAGGTTAGGGTTTCCAAATATAACACGGTAGAGAAAACAATCCTCGAAATAATCAAGCTCCTCGACCTCCATAATATTAGTCATGCTGTTAACTTTCTACCACCAACAGATGGAGACAACTGTGGTTGAAACAGAGAAGAGAATAGAGAGAACGGAGATATGTCTATTGTCCAAGTCTGGGTGTCGACAACAGGATTATGTAGTAAAAACTAGGGTTTTAACCTAAACCCTTATGGTGGCCTTCTAATTCTGCACTTCATCCTCCTCTTAATGAGAAAAATATACTAAGGCCTAAAAGTAATATGGCTAAGGTAATTTTAGAAGACAAGATATGCAAGGAGGGGTAAAGGTTTAACTGTGAATGAACCCAAAATTTTAAATTTATGGGTCTTGGATGCTAAATTCTTGGGTAGGCTAAGGAGGTTCATTACAAATGGTATTAGAGCCAAGCTTCAAACCTTGAGGCCTATGGACCAATCCACCTCCACAAAATGCTTGTGGATGGGTTTTAATAACAAAAATAACCCAAAATTTTTATAAAGGGAAATTAGGATTCTTTCTGACTAAATATTGATTTTTAGGGAATGAATTCAAATACTAAACTAGTTACTAGAGGGTGAATAAAATATATAAAATTCATTGTATTGTATGGTCCTTATAAAATAAAGATCTCAAATTGATAATTGTGCATAGTGACTTATGCATGATGGGAGTGTGGAAGAATTGACATTCAAATCAACTCCATATAAATATTATAATGATATTAAATCATATAAAGACCAGTTCTTATCCAATAAGGATTGAAGTATGTTAACACTTCAGTATTATGCATGAATAGAAGACCAGTTCTTATCCAATAAGGATTGAAGTATGTTAACACTTAAGTGAAGAAACTGGTCTAGTAAGGCTCCAAGATTCATTTGAAGTACATTATACCACAATTTGTCAACAATAGAAAGGATTAGCTGAACCAATTTGTTGAATAATGTTTCTCTTCCATGCATAAAAAGGTGTTATGTTTTCGAAGGCTTATTGATCTCCCCATGTTAGCAGCCTGATAATGCCCCTTTCCTCGTACTAGGTTGTCGAGGAACTTAGGACTTTTGGAGTTTCTCACCCCAAATTACGACTCCTTCAAAAGTTTATTTCTTTTTTTCGCGCACTCGACTTGGAGCTGGAGCATGAGATATTATTCTTCAGATAAAAGAACATATATAAATTGGAAAAAAAAAACCAATATCCTCCCACATATAAATTAGGGACTCATATATGATAGAATGGCCGCAACGCATATTTAGCTACGCAGGGATTGATAACATCTATAATAATTCCAAGATGTTTTTATATCATGGTGGACACACACCTCGCCAAGGACTAGGCCTACTATTTAAAGAAAACCTCGTGTGTGACATCCCATACTCAATTACTTCACTATGCTATTCTTAATTTGCATTCATTATATTGCAATAATTCACTGCAATCATAGATTAATTCATAAATCAAACAAGTTATATATGTTTACTTTCCATAAAAAAAAAATCTGGTCCAAAAGCAGAGTCTAGATCCTTTAACTATGACCCAAAATATAGAAGTGTAATATTTCATCAAAGCGGCCTATGCTATCAATCATGCAAAATGAAACTAGGCTCTCGAATCCAAACCTATAATAAAAATAAAAACAAAAACTGATAGGAAAGTGCAGACATTTCCAGTTGAGGTGGGTCCTCCTTACAATGTTGGTTGTTGGTATCATTGGTAGAAAGGAGGTTGTGAGTTCAACTCACCACGTGAAAGGATGAAAAGGAGAGAAGATAGGGTACTGTAGAGTACTGCTTTACTTCTGAGGTGGGCATCAATGGAGTCAACCACCTGCATTAGAGCTGGGGAAAGATTTTGTTCAGTGAAAAGTTGTTCTGATGGGTATCGATGCCACTGGAGATTTTGTATGCCAATAACTATGAAGCCTCAAATGGCACCCAACCTTCCCCTAGTTACAACCCTGCTAGTTTGGCGAATCCAAAGGTTTCAAAGGTTAAGGAAAATTATTACTCTGGTAGCGAGATGCTTCAAGGCCATATGTTGGTTCCTTTTGAATTTCTGGTGAGGAGACATACTTCTTAGCTAGAAGATCCAACCATTTAGTGTACATCCTGTATTATGATGGGCGTTGTTAGTGATTAATTTCAACGTACCTTCATTCTCAAAATTGGTTGTGGATATCATCCGTGGTAGGGGAAATTTTGTGAATAAAATCAATCATGGCCGTTATAACAGTGACCCAATAGCTCCGCGTGTGTTTTAATTCTTCCGTTCTCTCGCTATATGCTTGACCACTAATTTATTTATTGTATTATTTGTTTGACACACGGAAGGTAAAATTGGGAAAAATTCTATCAGAAGTTAAGATTAAGGAAACTTTTATTATCATCATGCCCCAAATCCTCTCCTGATCAATGTCCTATTTGTGAAATTTCTCGTTCCCACAGTGAAGGCTAGAAAGAGCCAAGAGCTCATGGCCAGAGGATCCTCCAAGTAGTGAGTGAGTGACATGGAGGTCAAAGGGAACAAGCTGTTGGGGATGATCGACGAGAGCTTGATTGCAGCTCTTTCATGCAGTTGCCTGATCTCATGGAAGACGTCAAGAATGGGCTAAAGGTCTTCAAATTTTCTTGTGGACGTGAATTCCGTAGAGGGTCCATTAAGATTTTTAGCAATCATAGATTAAGGGAAAAATCAAGGAATGGAAAGAAATAAAAAACAACTGAGTTTTTGCATTGTGATTCTGCACACGAAACCACAGTTGTTGATGTTTCCACTGCACCACAAATAGATGGATATCTAAGGTGTTATTTTTGCATAAAGGATCCCTGAAAATTCATGAGCGTTGTTTCCCTGATAAAGAATGTTATTTCATTTCACCACAGTTTTGGAAGTCGAAACATGGTTGTTTCTTTTTGAACAGCAAGGAAAAATGCTTATCTGTCAATTGGAAGCATTGGATAATGACTATCACAATGGGTGGCATAGAGTTATTGGCGCTCGAATGTATCAAAGTGATCAACACATTGCTTTATTTTCTAGGATAGGTTTTATGTTTATGGTTAAGGTGTTCTTTTTCTTCAATAGGTAACAACTATGCATGTCCCAAGAATCGTTGTGACAAATAATAAGTGTGGAAGGTAAAATATGTATATTCCGTTGGGTGAAAATATGCACTGAAATCCTCAATTATCCTTGCAAGGGATGAGGATGAGGTGAGAAGAGTAATGTACAAGCGTGGAGCAAGTGATGTTATTGACATTATTCCTCTTGTAAAACTAAGAATTGATTCACATAATCTATGTCGACCAGATTTAGATAGATTATGTTCATGTTCGGAAAGAGAGAAGGCATTATAATCTTAGCCTTCTATTAGCAGGTATTCAATTTAATACTTTTTTAAATATGTCTTGCTGATTACCAAGTAGACTATGACGTGAATTGGGTTTGGTGCCACTGCCGAGTTACAGTAAAAGATTTCACTAGCATTAAATTAAAATGTTATTATACTAGGACAGATCCTAATGCACCTAAATCCTTGTTGATTGATTTAATGTGGCTTATAGATTGCTCATTTAAATGATGTTTGCAATTTCATGGTTGGCAGTATGTATGTGTGTATATATATATATATATATTCTAAGCTTTTTTTCCTGGGAGGCATCATTTGCATTGTTATACATTCATGGACATTCAATAAAGGAAAGCATGAATGTTCTACTTATCACATGAAACTTGCATAGACTGCTTGACAAAATAATAAAAGGTACATCGTTTCCTCAAATAGAAAATAACTGCAGAAATTGGGATGCAAAAAAAAACATGATAGTGATGGATTGACTATTTTTTTGGAAACAGATATGGATGGATTGGGTGTTTTTTTCTAAACGAATCTGAAGTGGAATTGGCAGCTGCATTTTCAAAATAATGTTATCCTCTTCGAGAATAATGTCATCATTATGAACCATTTTAAATCTAGGTTGCTTATTTTTATTTTTTTTTAATAAATTGATAAATGAATATTTGTCCTCTAGTCCAATGAGATGTCATGTCGATCTATATGTTTTAGATTTCACTTAATAATTAATTACGTGCTATGTTCACAAGGAAATTAATTGGGGCAGCACTAAATATCCACACAATGGATCGTTTCAGTTGTGGTTTCCTTCATTTCAACTTCGGTTGTGTTGAGCAAGGATTGGTGGTTTGTGACTTGTAGAAATTTATACGTTTTATGCCGAATGTGTCGACGTTGGAAAAACTCTTATGTATATAATTGCTGAAAGTCAGGATATAATATAGGTTTTTCATTTCCCCCGGTATAAATGCCAAAGTGCAGATCTACTAATTTAAATAAATATGTACTCTAAGCACTAGTTGATTGTGGTCCAAATTTAGTGCTTTTGTATGTGTCTAGAACAAGAATGTGGAGTTTCATGCACTCTCTCCATTTGTATACATATTTACGTATTTGTAGATTTCATGCAAGCTCCACATCTCTTTGATGCTCTATCCATCATAAGAAACACCAACTCAATATAAAAAGTTTTGTGTGCACGTGGTGTTTTCATCCATTACAGGTCAGATAATATGGCAATTAAAAGGAAATATGAACGTAGAGAACTGTTCAATTCCTCATTAGGAAATGCACGCACTTGTTAAATTTTTATTAAGGATATCGTTGTGTTTATATACATGTTTGTGTTTGCTTAATATTCACAATAATTGTTAGGACTACATGGAAATCCATTATAATCTTATTGAAGTCACATGAACTATTCTTTTCCTTGCGGAGAATTAAAGCCGTGAATGAGATAAATTATTCTAAGAGGTGGATAGCATGGATGAATTCAAAACTATAATGCAAGAAAATTAATACCCCTACAAGTGCTATAAATGGAATTCACTAAAAAGTTCATTATATAGAAGAATAAATGTCAACCCCTATTAAGGGGTTATGTAATGAAATAGGTTTTTGATGAACAATGTTAAGAATATAAAGAGCATGTGTCTCTATTGCATCAAATAGTAGAGTTAGTGGAAGTGCATAGTGGGTAATTGTTATCACACTCATTAGAGCTATCCTACTCATGATAGCATCTGCATGAATGATGATGTGTAAGGGGAAATACTTCTATTTTGAACATATATGGATGGATCAGACCTCTTTTATATCATAATTGGATCATTACTATGTTCACTATGTAACATAGTATGCTTCTGTCAAATAGCTAGATAAATATTTATACATTAAATCATTATGTATAATGATTTCCATAAATAATAAAAGTCAACTCTAGTTTATCTTAGTAGGATGATTTTCATGTAAATCTCCAAATTAGTCATATTTGAGCATGTAGATTGTAGTTTCAAAAGTAAAGGTAAATTACATAAAGGCATGAGAGCAACCAAAGGAAAACTTGGGAAAAAATGATATTATGAGTGAGGAAGAGAAATTATAATGTTTTTGCTTAAAAAACAACACCAACCATAACATGTAAACTATAATAGGTAAGAGATTTAAATAAGGATTAGTGAATACAAACAAATCTCACCTAATGCCTCAAAGGAGGATTATAAAATGGAGGAATTCCATGGTTGTAACTAGCTTATTTCTTGTATATACATATACCTATGCTTTGTCATGGATGATTTACATGTTGTTACCATAGTTGGTTAAGTAGTCATTAAGATGAAAATTTTGGAGAGGAACATGCCTAATATCCATGCATATTAATAAGTTATATCAAATTAACCATGCAAGCACATGCGTGTGTAGTATCATAGAATTGAAAGAGTATTTTATTTATCAAATGGTATAGTATAGTTGCATAGTAATGAGTGATACGAACCTTCCA
This sequence comes from Pinus taeda, assembly GCA_000404065.3. NCBI lineage: Eukaryota > Viridiplantae > Streptophyta > Pinopsida > Pinales > Pinaceae > Pinus > Pinus taeda. The sequence goes on along the minus strand of APFE030131868.1, from coordinate 153,228 downwards.
TGTAAGCACTTCCATATGAATTATGGTATTGATAGCCTCTTACATATTCAATCAGTGCTCAACAATCATAAATATATTGGTTACCCCAATGCCTATTAAAGGGAAGTATGTTCTGTAGAAGGAAAGAGCATGATTGACTTGATGATGAATTGCATGTTTTGTTTCTTATATGTTGGGCATAATTATGATTTGCAGAATCAATGACATGATGCTATCAATGTTTATAGATATGCGTAGCATGTAGGAATTTGGTTTTTCCTACATGCAGGGGATTGGAATTGATTGAACTATATTGAAGTTATATATTTGGACTGTTATATGCCAATATTAAATAGGCAAGTATGTATGACTATGTTAGGAGTCATGATCGGGAAATAATTTCAAGGTTATTAATCTTACTCACAGGAAAATCTTATAACTGCATGCAATAAGGAGAAAATACCTTAAAAGTAAGGTTGTTCGATTTGTTGAAATTAATAACAAGTAATGAAAATGGTGGAAGATATCATTACTTGAGGGGCATAGAAAACTAGACTATGATTCTGGTTAGAGATTAAACTAAGGCCATGATGCTATAAAAATAACTGATAAATGGTATAATTTCTATAAAATTATTATACCAAAGTAAGGGATGTTGAGAGCATGTTATAGTATAAATACTATATAACTTAACATATTTTGATCTAATTAATCCTTCAATTAATGCATATGCTTACAATTTGACTCGTTCTTCGATTGGAGAAAGTATGGTTAAAGGGGAAATTTAACTTAAACTGATTTCCGGGACTTTTGCATCTTTGAAGGATATGTATAATAGAACTTATAAGTACCCTTGAGTGCAAACCATAGTAATTGGTGAAGTAGCACAAATGGTATGAAACCCTAGATCCATTAAATGATATTTAGTAATCTATTTAAAATAGATTGATATCATAATTTGTACCAAGAATTTTTGAGAGGATCTCTTACCAGATTGCATTGGTAAGATGTCTAGAAAACATAAGGAAATGTTGCATGAATTAAACAAGAATTCATAAACAAATAACTCAGCTTCTATTAAAGGGCGATTGAATGCTAAGAATTAGCTAATATGTAAATACTCTGAGATCATAAACACTTACGAATACAAGGAGTGTAGGATTGTAAGTAGTAAATTTTTTTATGTATAACTACATGGAATTATGTATGGTCAACACATTGTTGAAGCATAAATAGGGCACGAGTAAAACATACGAGGTGAATTAATGATATCATGAATATTAAACTTCAATAACTATGAGTTAATAATCTGATATAGAACATTAAGTAGAAGGTATGCATGAATCCAATAATATGCGATTGAAATTGTAACCACATGACATTTTGAATTGATTTACACATGACATAAAAACTTTATTAATTACATAGATGAACCATGAAAGATTAATGTTGGTATGATACTAAAATAGTGGAAAAATATATCGATAAAGTTTATGTCATGTAGGTGATACCATGACGATGGTATTATAGGTTGTACCACCACTGGACTATGTACAACAGTACATATGGGACCATAAGACTACATATGCTACAAGGTTGAAAAATCAAATGTGTATTGGTGTGTATAACATACCTTGTGTGTAAGTATGTAGTAGTCATTGAATGGATCTATAGCCAAGTAAACAAAACTGGAGGTTACACAGAAGAAGGAAAGTAAGTTTGTATAAGTAACTATGGTTAATCATATTTTGATTATGATGAATATATGTATGTGAATATATATTATGATGAGAAATAATTTGTTATGACCTTGGATGTAGATTAATACTAACTGGTGTATTCTAAGCAGAGAGAATGCAAGAAGAAGGTGTTCAACAAGAACACAAAGGCTTGAAATAATGCAAGTAGAGAAAATGCATTCTCTAGATAAAATAAATAAGAAATAGTTTCTTTAATACTATTAAATAACAGATTATGATATTTATCATAGTTAAAATTTGCATGGAGAAATTCTCACAAATGGTTTAAAAAAATGTGCGAAATTTAGCTATGGAAGGAGAGATTCTAGGAGAACTCCTTGAGACCGATGTACTTGGGAGTACTCCTTGTGACCGACATACAATAGAGGGAAAAAATTGCATCACATAGCAAAACCATGAGAGTTGTTGATTCAGAAATCAATTACCTAAGCTAATTTAAAGCTAGGTGTGATATCCTCCCTTGTGTTAAATGTTGCAAACCTAAGATGAGGAAAGCTAGGCCTGATACCCTCCTTTGTGGGTTAAACTATTCTACACCTAAGCTAAGGAAATCTAGGTGATATGTAATACGAAAAGAAAATGTATTATTAAATAAATTAATAAAATAAATCGCTTGGAGTGTGGTGCACCAAGAGAGAGGAGATGCTTGCCAAATCCCATAAGGAATGGGATAGAGATGAATCTTTCATGATAAGATTCTAGATGGGATTCTAGATAACCTTGTATGGATCAGATATCCATCGGATGGATAGGAGATAAAGATCCACCAAAAATAAAAGATTTGCAGGGGATAAAGGCAAGGTTTTATGTGGAAAAGCATCGTGGGAGATAAACATGAGATTTTCTGGATAAAACCTAGGCAAATGGAAAATTCCATAAAGCAGAATGCCGCTAATGGTAACTAAATCACGAAAGAGGGTATTAAATACCTAGTGCATCAATCAATTGAGGATAATTGATCCTTGGCAAGACGTTCAGTTCGGGGGGAATCAGAGGTGATTCATGGTTGGGTGGTGGTGCTCCTCCCTCCAAGTGAGATTTAGTTGGTGTTATTTGCATGAAATGGTTGTATGTTGACTCTTACTCTCTCTCTCTCTCTTGGTTATGGTTTCCAGTTTGTTTATGAGAATATTTTCACCAGTTCTGTTATTGTTCCAGTTTTTATAGGAGATGATTTTCCAAGTTTCCACGCCATGAGAAGGTCATGTGAATTACATAGGTTTATGTAATAGTAGACTTATTGGTGCTTTCCTCTACTCTAATGAGATTCTCTTACATGGTATGGATTCTATATTAATCCTTACTCGTTATGAAAATAAGCCAGTAAATCTAGATATGATATTGGTTGATTTATTATCTATTGGGTCCCCATAATACTAGTGATTACCCCATTATTGGTGTAGTTGTACCCCTTATTAATATTGTTGTGCCCCTATTGTGCCCATATTGTTACTATGGTGCCCCATAGAAGCCCACTATTGTTATTATTGTGCCCTTACATTATTATTGTTATGTAGGCTCTGATTATGTTATGACCCCTTAGACTCCTATATATAGAGAAGAGGTCTTTTCATTTGTATCATCCAATAATTGTTCATTTATGTAATGTAAAGGAGGTTGCTCCCTCGAAGAGGCTTAATTCTAAGGCGTTGTTCTATCTTTTCTATCTTTTCTTGAGCTGGTTTCATAACAGAAGGAGGCTCCACCACTTTTCCCTACACATAGTCCAATACTTCATGCTCCTCCAAAGTCTAGTCCAAAGTCATCTCCATGCATGATAGTCGGGTTTATCATTGAGCTTGTCATCAGTGTTGAAGTACAATGTCGAGGCCATGGAGACTTGTCCAATAGTCTTTGTCTAAAAAATCTCTTAGTGGTTGCTTTTCTCTCTTTCATGGGCTTTGTCTTCCCCTGGACTCTGATTCCATGTTAAGTTTAGATAACAATGGTATGTTTTATGCTTGCAACAATTACGTCAGTGTCCTTTTATTAGCCTAATGATAGTTTCCAGTTAATTTCCAATAGCAATCACATAAACCATTAATCACATTCATAGTAGTTGCAAATATAGCATCAATAATAAATGCAAAAGACAAGAGAACACCAGAATTTGGTGAATGCTAAGGAAAAACCCCAAGATGGGGAAAACCCTTTAATCAATTCTTCTTATTATTATATCAAATGTTCAACAAAGAGAGAGTACAATAAAGTCAAAATTGACTTGCCAATAATTGATCAAAATCACTGTTCAAAATAGCCCTAGCAAATCCTTAGTCAACAACAATCAAACCAGCCCTAACCAAAAAGTCAACGACAATCGAAGTCAGCTCAAACTTTTCCAAAAGAGCTCGGTCAAAGGAGAGAGGAACTCAACCTCTCTCATTGGTCAAAGTCACCCTAAAACAATCATCCAAACAATAGTCAAACTCGACCAACCTGAAGTCAACACTACAGTCAAACAACTTGTAGTCAAAGAAAGTCAAACAACCCAAAAATCGTGATTTATGTGCCAATAAATGTGGTTGCCCAATGAGATGTATGAACCAATCAGATGAGGAAAGAGAAGAATGTGTGGGTTGAGAGGTGTCAAATGAGGTTTGAGGTCATCCTTATTTATACAAGTAGTTGAGGATCAAAAGACATGTCGTTTGGGCTTCATGAGCCTAAATGATGGTGCGGTCGACCTTGACAGTTTACATGTGTGGGCTTCACTTCAAAAAAACATTTCTCCTTGTCTGATTTGGGAGATCTTTAGGTCGATTTTGGTCTTTTCGAAAAGAGGAATTCAATGCAATAAATATCTCCATCAAATGAGTTGTCCAAAGTGGAAATTGGCCCTAGTTGCCAATTTTAACAATAAGTGCTCTGATTTCAACCCTTTATCCTCTTGGGCTCTAGGTTGGAGAAAACAAGAAAGGGAGCGAGACTTAATATTTCCTTAAAGGAAGAGGATTGTAATTGGAGTTCAAAATTTGAAGAAACCACTGGTCCTAACCAAGAATGGGCAAGGAGATCAAAGGAAGATTTCCAAGCCCCAAAGGAATCGACTTGTCACAATTTTGACAAGAAGAATTATAATCCCATTGGTGAAAAAGGAGGACTAAGGAACATTTGACTTCCTTGAACATAAGGTTAACAAATTTTTCAAGACCAATACATTTTAGGGAGGTCCTTGGAACCATAGGTTGTTTTGTTAAAGGGGGGAAATGATCAGGATTCAATACATTATGACTCCCTAGATTCTCATAGGCTTTAGGACCATGATCATGAACATCAAAAAAAGCACCAAGGATGAAGTATTTACAAAATTTAAAGAATTATTTCTTCCCAAGTGAAGACAAGAATGTAGAGTCTATCTCTCCCTCTCAATTAGAGAGGATACATCAACCAAACCAAGCTTGTCTCTCAAGTACACAAGCTTTTGGTTCAAAAGAGATTTTGTCAATATGTCAACTACCTACTCATCAATGGAGATATATTGTAGCTACGCCACACCATTTTGCACTAGCTCTCGAATATAGTGATATTTGTTTATATGCTTTGTCTTTCCATGAAATACTGGGTCTTCATACAAATGTATACCACTGGTGTTATCACAAAATATCACTGTAGGGTCCTTTGGTCCTTCGAACAGGTTGGATAGTAGCTTCCTCGACCATTCGCTTCTCAACTTTACTTCATACGCTGCAACATATTCAACCTCTGCACTAGTCAAAGCAACTGTGGCTTGCTTTTTTGTCATCCATGAGATCATAGAGGATCCCAAACTGAAACATCCTCCTGTAGTGCTCCTTCCATCATGCTCATTGCCTCCCCAATCGAAATCTATATATCCCATTGTCTAGAAAGACCTCCAAGTGCAATGAGAGTGAGTTCATTGTCAGTAATAACTTCTCTAATAGATAGTAGGTCATTCTTGATTTGTGTTATTCTCAAGAAGTAAGATTGGATAGAACCCCTTTATCCATCTTGATATCCTTCAACATGTTTTTGAGAAAGAGGATTTGATTTGCATTGTTCACTTTGAACATCCCAACCAGTTTATCATATATTTCCTTGGAAGTTCCCAAATCGAAAATATAGGCAACCAAATGCCTTTGAATGGAGCCAATCAAAATTTTCTTTGGTTTGACCTCGCCTTTTCTATATTTCATCTTAGCAGCAACGAGTGCATTTGAAGGAGGCTCCACCACTTTTCCCTGCACATGGTCCAATACTTCATGCTCCTCCAAAGTCTAGTCCAAAGTCATCTTCCATGCATGATGGTTGGATTTGTCATTGAGCTTGTCATCAGTGTTGAAGTACGATGTAGAGGCCATGGAGACTTGTCCAATAGTCTTTGTCCAACAAATCTCTTAGTGATTGCTTTTCTCTCTTTCTTGGGCTTTGTTTTCACCTGGTCTCTGATTCCATGTTAAGTTTAGATAACAATGGCATGTTTTATGCTTGCAACAATTACTTCAGTGTCCTTTTATTAGCCCAATGATAGTTTCTAGTTAATTTCCAATAACAATCACATAAACCATTAATCACATTCATAGTAATTGTAGATAGAACATAAATAATAAATGCAGAATACAAGAGAACACTAGAATTTGGTAAATGCCAAGGAAAAACCCCAAGATGGAAAAAACCCTTTAATCAATTCTTCTTATTCTTCTATCAAATGTTCAACAAAGAGAGAGAGTACAATAAAGTCAAAATTGACTTGTCAATAGTTGATCAAAATCACTGTCCAAAACAATCCTAACAAATCCTTAGTCAATAACAATCAAACCAACCCTAACCAGAAAGTCAACGATAGTCAAAGTTTGCTCAAACTTTTCTAAAGAGCTCATCAAAGTAGAGAAGAACTCAGCCTCTCTCGCTGGTCAAAGTCAACCCAAAACAATCATCCAAACAACAATGAAACTCGATAAACCTGAAGTCAACTCTGCGGTCAAAGAGGCCTGTAGTCAAAGCAAGTCAAACAACCCAAAAAATCGTGATTTATGTGCCAATAAATGTGGTTGCCCAATGAGATGTATGAACCAATTAGATGAGGAAAGAAAAGAATGTGTGGGTCGATGAGGTGTCAAATGAGGTTTGAGGTCATCCTTATTTATACAAGTAGATGAAGGTCAAAAGACACGTCGCTTGGGCTTTAGGAGCCTACATGATGATGTGGTCGACCTTGACAATTTACACGTGTGGACTTCACTTCAAAAACACATTTCTCCTTCTCCGATTTGGGAGTCGATTTTGGTCCTTTCGAAAGGAGGAATCCAATGCAATAAATATCTCCATCAAATGAGTTGTCCAAAATGGAATTTGGTCGTAGTTGCGAATTTTAACAATAAGTCTTTTGATTTCGACCCTATGTCCTCTTGGGCTCTAGGTTGGAGAAAGCAAAAAAGGGAGCGAGATATAAAATCTCCTTAAAGGAAGGGGACTATAATTCGAGTACAAACTCTGAAGAAACCACTGGTCCTAAACCAAGAATGGGCAAAGAAATCAAAGGAAGAGTTCCAAGCCCCAAAGATATCGACTTGTCACAATTCTGACAAGAAGAATTATACATTAAATTCAAAGTTTTACTAATCCCATTGGTGAAAAAAGAGGACTAAGGAACATTTGACTTCCTCAAACACAAGGTTAACAAATTTTTCAAGACCAATACATTTTAGAGCGGTCTTTGGAACCATCGATTGTTCTATTAAAGGGGGAAAATGATCAAGACTCAATACATTATGAATCCCTAGATTCTCATAGGCTTTAGGACCATGATCATGAACACCAAAAAGAGTACCAAGGATGAAGTATTTACAAAATTTCAAGAATTATTTCTTCTAAGTGAAGACAAGAATGCATTGTCTATCTCTCCCTCTCAATTAGAGAGGATACATCAACCAAACCAAGCTTGTCTCTCAAGTACACAAGATTCTTGTTCAGAAGAGATTTTGTAAAATATGTCAACTACTTGCTCACAATGGAGATATATTGTAGTTGCAACACACCATTTTGCACTAGCTCTTGATTATAGTGATACTTGTTGTTTATATGCTTTGTCCTTCCATGAAATATTGGGTCTTCAAACAACCGTATACAACTGGTGTTATCACAAAATATCATTATAGGGTCCATTGGTCCTTCGAATAGGGTGGATAGTTGCTTCCTCAACCAGACCGCTTCTCGACTTACTTCATAAGTTGCAACATATTTAGCCTCCGCACTACTCAAAGCAACTATGTCTTACTTATTGCTCATCCATGAGATCGTGGAGGATCCCAAACTGAAACATACTCTTGTAGTGCTTCTTCCATCATGTTCAATGCCTCCCCAATCAAAATCTATATATCCCATCAAGTGGACATTATTCCTCCTACCATATTTCAGGCAATAATGGATGGTTCCTTTCAAATATCTCAGAATATGTTTCGTTGTTATCCAATGATCATGCTTCAACTCCACTTGGAATTGACTGAAAACATTTACTGCAAAGCATATGTTTGGTCGAGTATTCACCAAGTACATTAGTGAATCAATTAGTTGTCTATACTTGGAAGGATCCAGAGGGTTAGATTCAAAACTCCTTAGTCTCTTCAATTTTGTGATCATCAAAGTGATCATAGGTTTGCAGTCCATCATGTCAAACCTCTTCAACATCTTGATCACGTACTTTCCTTGACCCAAATAAACTTCTTCAGGTCCTTGTCAGACTTCTAGTCCCAAATAGTAATGCATCAGCCCAAGATCCTTCATGTCAAATTATGTTGCTAGTTGCTTCTTACATTCTTCAATTCGACCTTCTACACCCATCAAGAGAAGATCATCTACATACAAAAGAATGATTATGGGTTCTCCATCTACAACCTTGATATAAAGGTTCGAATCAGCAAAACTTTGTTTTTTATGAAATCTATTATTTGCAGGTATGCATCCATTCTAGCATACCATGCCCTTGGTGCTTGCTTGAGGCCATATAATGCTTTCTTAAGTCTGCAAACATATGCCTTCCTATCTTCAACTTCAAATCCCAAGGGTTACTCTATATAGACTTCTTCATCTATTGTGCCATTCATAAATGTAGTCTTGACATCCATTTGATGGATGTTCCATCCCATCAATGCTGCTAGAGAGACTAATGAATGAATCGTTATATATTTTGTTGTTGGAGTAAATGTCTCTTTGTAGTCGATACCTTGTTGAGAGAAACCCCTAGCCACAAATCTTGCCTTATACTTATCTATACTTCCATCTGCCACATTTTTGATCTTATAGATTCACTTGGAAGTTACCACAGATTTGTCTTCAGCCCTAGGTACGTACCTTCCATACTCCATTCTTCGTTATAGATTGATACTCTTCATTCATGGCATCTTTCCATTCCTAATGATTGATAACCTCTTCAAAAGTGGATGATTTTGATTCTATTAGTTTTGTCATGTATGCAGCATACCCATAATAACTTTTGGGTTTCTTGCTTTCTCTAAAAGAGCCTTTCGTTGCCCCATGACAATCTGCATCAAGTAGTGTAGATTTCAACCAATTAGGTCTTTTCCTTGTTTTTGGAATGACCACAGTTTGAATAGGTTCACTAGGACCTTCTTCTTCATGGTGAGATTATCCTACTTCCCTGTCAACTTCTTCCTCAAATACCAGAAGTTCTTCATCATTAGAGTCTACGAGAAGTTCCTTTGATTTCTTAAATGCTATACTTTCATCAAATATGACATCTTGATTGACTTCTATGTGATGTCCTTTTATGTAGATCCTATATGTCTTAGATGAGTTACTATACTCAAAAAATGTTCCCTTAATGCCTGGTGGACCCAACTTCTTTCTTTTGTCCTTTGGTATATGTATATATACAGGACACCCAAAGATTCAGAGATGATCTACAAATGGCTTATTTCCAATGAACACTTCCTCTGGAGTTTTGTTGTCTAGGGACTTGTGGGGACTTCAATTATGAATGTAGAGAGTTGTCTTCATGGCTTCTCCCCACAAAAACTTAAGTAGATCTTGATCATGTGACATTGTTTTTACACTTCCTTCAATGGATCTATTATTCCGTTATGCAACTCCATTTTGCTCAGGATTATATGGGACTATTAGCTCCCTCTTAATCCCGGACTCCTTACAGAATGTTTTAATCTCCTTGGATGTATATTCTCTTCCATTATCAAATCTTAGTATTCTTTATTTTTCTTTTTGTAAGGTTCTCCACTTCAACTTTGAATTTTTGAAATTTTGTAAATACTTCATCCTTGGTTTTCATTAAGTAAACCCAGGTCTTTCTTGAATGATCATCTATAAATGTGACATAATATATATGACCTCCAAGTGATTTAGGAGTCCTAGGGCCACATACATCAGAGTGAATGGGATCCAAAATTTCTTTTTACCGTGAAGCACTACATCCAAATGGTCTCTTGGTATTCTTACCCAATGCACATCCCTTACACTCCTTCATGGTCTTCCTTCAGTTCAAGTATTCCATTTGCTATGGAGCTTAGAGTTGGAAGGATTTTGAAATGTATATGACCAAATATTTTATGCCAAAGTTCACATGGACTAATTTTAACATGAACTAAGCTTAGACTAAAGGAGATATCAATTTGTAAAGTCTTCCTTCTCTAATGCCAATGACTTTAGCTTGTTCTATACTTGAGCCTTTACTACCTAAAACAACCTTTCCATCAATGAAAGCTACTCTATCACCCTTATCTTCTAAGCTTGAAATGGAAAGTAAGTTCTTGAACAAATAGAATATTGTTGAGGTAGATGTTGTTTCCATTCTCCAACTTTATAGAGGTCGATCCAATGCCCCTTACAGGATAGCTCTTGTTATCTCCAAGTTCCACAGAATAAGTAGATTTACCGTTTGATAAGATCTTCAAGTGTTTGGAATGGCCAATCATGTGCCTTGATGCATCGCTATCAATTACCCAAATGATAGACTCCATGCTTTCTGGATACCTTCCTTGAGATGGCTTATTACTATCTTGGAACACTTCTTGATGAACTTCTTCACTGTAGAGGAGATCTTCATGATGCCCTTTGCTAACCTTAGCTCTAATACCATCTCTCTAATGATGCTAATGCAGCCTTGGACTATCTAATACTCTTACAACCTTAGCTATCTAATACCATCTCTCTCAGAGAAGGATCAAAGTCCACACACCATCTCTGCAACCATAAGTTCCCACGATTAATCACCCAGGGTTTTGTAAAATCATTTCAAGATGCTTTTTAGCCAAAAAATGGAAATGAATTCAATTGTTGACTAGCAAACTCACACTTGGGGCCTAACCTAGCATAGGTTTCCAAGTTTGAGCAACCCAGCTTATAAGTTGTACCTTATGGAAAGAAATATATTTGAACTTACCTACCATGGCACTTTGGAAAGACTATCCCCTTGATCCATGTCCCCCTCAACCCCCAATGTTAGAAACATTTTCTCCCAGCGAGCCCTCAACTTTTATCTATCTCTTTTCCCTTGCCACAACCCCTTTAAGTTTAGATTCGTTCTTAAAGGTGATGACCAACCCTAAATAACTCTGAACCGAGTCCTTTGATCAATGTTGCTCCCACATGATTGAAGGAAAGAGTTGATACACTAATGTTGCTCCACATGATTGAAGGAAAGAGTTGATACACTATTCAGCTGGAACAAAAGTTGAAACTGACTCCGAAGAGGAGTTTGTTGAAGTGTAGCAGAGCCTAGTTCCACCTCCAACCCTAGGATTAACACAAAAACTTGGTGTGTATTGTCATATTCATTCTCAGCCTCGACAGATCAAGGAGAACACTCTTCTGACACCTGAACTCTTCATTCAACTTCAAAACTGCCAGAGAAAACAAGTAGGCCCCGCCACCCCAACCTTCACTAGAATCACGAGATCCATAGTCCAGAAAACGACAAAGAGCATAAAATACTTATCCCTCCATTTTTTATTACATTGAACTTTATAACAATGCTCATGCCTTTCTACTTGTGGACATGCCATCTAAGTTCCCACAACCAATCACCCAGTGTTTTGTAAAATCATTTCAAGATGCTTTTCAGCCAGAAAATGGAAATGTATCCAATCTTTGACTAGCAAACTCACACTTGGGGCCTAACCTAGCATAGGTTTCCAAGTTTACCTACCATGGCACTTTGGAAAGACCATCCACTTGATCCATGTCCACCTCAACCCCCAATGTTAGAAACATTCGAGCCCTCAGCTTTTATCCCTCTTTGCCCTTGCCACAACCCTTTTAAGTTTAGACTATCCACTTGATCCATGTCCACCTCGACCCCCAATGTTAGAAACATTTCCTCTGAGCGCGAGCCCTCAGCTTTTATCTCTCTTTGACCTTGCCATAACCCCTTTAAGTTTAGATTTTTTTTTTAAATTGACAACCAGCCCTAAATAACTCTGAATTGAGTCCTTTAAGCCCTAAACAACTCTGAATTGAGTCCTTTGATCAATGGTGCTCCACATGATTGAAGGAAACAGCCGATACACTATTCAGCTGGAACAAAAGCTGGAACAGACTCCAGAGATGGGTTTGTCGACGTGTAGCAGAGCCTAGTTCCACCTCCAAACCTAGGATTAACACAAAAACTTGGCATGTATTGTCAGATTCATTCTCAGCCCTTGACGAATCAAGAACACTAAATCACGATAATCCATAGTCCAGAAAACAACAAAAAGCATAAAATACTTATCCCTCAATTTTTTATTACATTGAACTTTAGATTTTTTATTACATTGAACTTTATAACAATGCTCACGCCTTTCTACTTGTGGCAGCCTACTCCAGCTACTGTGAAACAGTCAGGTTTCTTACTGCAAATGCATTTTGCAAGTATGGCTTATGAAACTGAGTTTAGCAAAAAGCAAGTAGGATGATGACATGGGCCAGAATTGACAACTGTATCTTGTTATTCAATTTACTAATGTCAAATTTTATGAAATTTTATAGATTCTCTGTGCCACATCTCTGCACTTAGTTGCTGTTATGGTCATTTAACTCCGAAAATCTGTTGCCATGGTTGTCTAAAGTGTTCATTTTACTCATACAAAATTTGATGATATTTATGGATTCTCTCTGCTACATCTTTGAACTTAGTTGCTGTTATAGTCGTTGAACTCTGAAAGCATGCTGCTATTGTTATCAATGATGTTCAATTCAATAATACTAAATTTTATGACATTTTATGGATTCTCAGTGCTACATTTCTGAAACTTAGTTGCTCTTACGGTCGTTGAACTCTGAAAATCAGCTGTTATGGTGGTTAAAAATGTTGATTAGTGCTGACTCATATGCTACTGCAGTTACCGCTATTAAAATACTAATGTGCATGCTCTATTGGTTCAGATTTACAGAGTTTCCTTCCATTAAAATAGCAGACTGTTCTTTAGGTTCTTAAAAAAGCAAGATTTCACCATTAAAGTGAGACTGTTCATTAGGTTCTTAAAACTGCAAGATTTCACCATTAAAGTGACATACTACTCGTTAGGTTCTTAAATGTAAGAGTTCAGATTGTGTTATTTCTAACAGCAAAATAACTAGTCCTGACTTAACTCATTCATGCTTGCTCTTTTTCACATACACTTGCCAACACATCACAAATTCTGATGTTTATGAGTTACCAAATGGTTCAGTTGCTTGTTCATTCAGTATTCCAGCATATCTCAGAAATGAATATAACTGACGCCTTCGGTTTATTTAAATAATTCACAATTAGTCCAGTACTTCAGTTATTAGAATTTGAGATATTAACCTAACAACGGTGAAATGAAATGAAAAAAGAACAAGTTTGTTAAGTAATGACTAAACTTTTACCTTCACCTGCTTGTTTCATATAAAATTGACTTCAGAGATGAAACATACCTAACACTTTCTGCACTGAGAATCAAACCAGACAATTGTAAATGAGAATCAAACCAGCCAATACTAGAACCACTCTATGTGTCTCGGCAATATTGGTCAAGTAGTCGCCAAGTTGATTAGTTGAACTGTAAAATTTCCTTGAGAGAAAAAACTAGCTCTGAAATCATCATTACCAGTACAACAATTTTCATACGCAAGCATATCCCACATTCACTTTACAAAAACACGAACAATAGCGATCCGAGTAATTAGTTCAATGCCTATCTCTGTGAAAAGCTTATGTGCGCCAGCCTACCCAGTGAAAACTCAAAAGAGCATTCTTTGGTAGGCACATGCGGACTTAATGTAGGTGAACTTACTGACCAATCACATAAAGATAGGGCTTTGGCCCCAAATATGATTGGCTAATTAGTCACCAAGGCTTTCTTACATATCACTCCCCAAAATGGCAAAACCCCAACATGCAATATGATTGGCTAATTAGTCACCAAGGCTTTTTTACATATCACTCTCCAAAATGGCAAAACCCCAACATGCATTACACGCATTCTTAAACTGATCTGAAATGGGGCGCTAAAGGCTTCTTGTCAAGTTTACAAGAACCTATCACACTCCAAAGCTTATATATTCCCAAAATCCATGCTTATGATTAACCAATTGCGGAATTAAAAGTGCTTAAAAGAGGTGTATGTATTTGTTTGCCTTTAACATTAAGTGTTTATGTTCATTTGCTTAAACTGATATGAAATGAATATAACAGTAAATAAAGCAACAAATACAATGCAGCAATAAGCAATCACACATAACAGCAATATAATATGGAGTTCACTCTGATATCTTGGGCTACGTCTCCTTGAGCTCTAATCAACTCGATTAAGCTCTTCGGGATTATGGCTTCAATTCTTTTACAAGCTTCATGCTCAACTCCATTGGTTTACAACTGAACCTATGGGTTTAGAATACCATCTTATCCCGTTGGCTATCCATACTCTGCAGACAGATCTAGGCTTCTCTAAACTAGATTCCTTCAATCAGCGCTGTGAACTATCTTGAGCTCTAGCTTGCACGAACTCCTTTAGAATTCTCTTATTGTCTCTGGAACTCCTCCTTCTGTCTTCAACACACATCAGACATCAGCAACAGCTTGATCATTTGATCTCTTTGCTGTTCTGCAACTTCATTACAGCCCATGGCTCTTAGAAGTATGTTTTGAGCTCTCTGGCTCTGCGGCTCTGGCTCTCTAGCTAAGTGACTTTGGCTCTCAGTTCTCTGGTTCATCTGGCTCTGGCTCTCTTAGCTATCTGGCTCTGTCTGTCTGGCTCTGCCTCCAATCTCTGGTGGCTCTGCCTCTTGCTCGACCCTCTGGCTCTGAAGCTCTCAGACTTTCTGACTCTCGGTGCTCAGGTTCTCAGGCTCTCTGTCTCTTCCTCATCCTGAGGAATCATCCCTGGGCAATTCGCCCCCAACCTCAGGTGGCTCTATCCCTCTATCAACTCTGTGGTATGGGATGTTACAGCGTGATCTCTCTAGAGAGAGAACTTCCCTGAAGGGAGCCTACTGTGAGCTCCTCGAAGGGAGACTAGTTTCTCTACTGCTACATTTGTGTGAGCCCCCTGTCAATTGTGCTCTCTGGCTTTTGTGAGGCATTTTTCTGACTCTACGGTTACATTTGTTCCTCTCTGTGCCATCATTCCTCTGCAGCTCTACGGTTTCCTCTGCTCCATGTGGCTCTGCGTCTGGCCCTTTAACTCTACAATTCTGCGTCTGGCCATCTGGCTCTGTGGCTCTGCATCTCTATAACGCATTCCTGTTACAAAACACCTGCTTATAGCGTGGCACAGATGAATAGGAGCTGTTTTACAATGGAAAAGACACAGTCGGCCTTTTTTTTGGACCAATTCCCGAATTAGCAATATAATGAAAATACACAGGAAAATGCATCATGGAGCGTTTAATCGGACTTCAAATATATGCAATCGCATCTATAAACCCATCGGATCCGCCATTCTATCGCAAATCACAATTGCATAGGCGTATGGCCAAAAAACCCAATACACGAGAAATACACAAAAGTCTTGTAAATCCAGATTTCAAAAGTTATGAAATCGCGCTTATAAACTCTATCGGGTCCGCCTTTTATCAACATATCGCAATCACATAGGGAGGAGGTCAAAACCTCAATTACACGAGAAATACAAAGAAAATCTGAATAAACTAGATTTCAAATATTATTCAATCACGTTCATAAACCTCATCGTCGCAAGTCGCAATCGCATGTTGCATTGGCATTGGCTCCTTGTATAAAGGATTCGTCGATCGCCGATATCAGCATATCGCTATCAGCCCCATCGCTATATCAGCATATCGCAATATCACTGTCGCAACGGCCCCGAGGGTCTTCCCTTTGACTGTGTCGATCGCCGAAAGCCGACCATCGCATATCGCAATTGGCTCGCCCAAGGTCCCGATATCGCAGGGTAGCCTTCCTCCGATGCAATATACCGAAGATTGCTAATCGGGGATCCTTAAGGCCTACCGTTAAGTCCTCCCTTTGAACTCTTCCAATGCGATATTTATATAGAAAGCCTTTATTTCTCCTAAGTCCCATTTAATAAGAAAATGCCTCATTTTCAAAGGACAATGGGCAATTTTCTTGTTACAATATCTCCTTCATCTGAGATCTATTTTAGCCTATTCAAATTGCATTAGATTCAGATTGAAGATATCTATGCAATGAGACTATTTCTAAGAGCATCCTTTGAATTTTATTTTTCCTCTGTGAAGAAAATTCATAGACTTAGAAATCTATGTTAGATCCATTTTGGATCATAAACTGAGAAAGAAGAGGGGAGATAAAAGGCCACATGAAATTTCACAAAACTAACCAACCTAAAGAAACACAGACGTGCACACACCCACCCACTCAAACACAAATATATAGTCAATGAACCTAGAGAAACAGAGATGTGCACACACACCCACCCACCCAAACACAACTATATCGTCAATGAAAACCCTTAACGTTAGCTTAGTCAGAAAAACCATCTCACCAATGCATGTATGTTGCACACTAGGACACTATAGATCTCAGGTTCAAATACAGTCAAGTCCACTGCGGTTACCATATTGACTAAAGATATGTATCATTCAGAATCTCTAATAGAGAGATATACATATACACAGTCATATTGACTAATCCTGGCAATTTAATTGCTGCACACATACTACATACAGTTCTAGTTTCTGCTTGGACCAATGCAATGACTGCAAATTAGCAATTTGTAATATGATCTTGTTCTCGATCCAATATGGAGACAAAGCCCATTGACACATTTTATGACTTACCCGGAAATAAAGGATTCATGGACAGGATGGACCACCCCCAGAAGAAACTGTAATTACTCCATGCATCTGTTGTTATCAAAGTCATTAGAGGCAGATATTGTGTTTTCTGGTGCTTGACCTTAAGCTCAAAATTTTTGGAATTCATTTATTCTTCCTGGGAGTAACTCTTTTTTCGGAGCCAATGTATTTCATTTGATAGGTTCCTATGGTCCTGGACTATGGATGTCGGGGTTTTTATTGCCCAACCAGAAATACTAATAAAACCCTGAAAAATCCGATTAGAATTAGATTTACATTTAAAAAAAAAAAGAGAGACAATCAAAGATGCCAAGCACCCTCCCTTGCACTAATCGATATAGATTTCAAAATACAGCTAAAAATGGCATATTCAGTAGTTCACACATACCCTAGGTGTTAGGTGTTATTTCTTAGTGTGTCCTACAAAAATAGTAAGAACAAAACCAAAAAATGTTCGACAACATGATAAAAGAAGACCGTAAAATGGCAGTGCAAAGGTATGCAACCTATGTAAAACTGCATTCTTGTTCAGTATATCAGAGCTCTGTATGTTGAATACAGTCAGTACTGCCATGTTGTGGGCACAGAAACCCTAAATGAATAGAAAGAAATGCTTACCTTCAACGAAAAATAAATCGCAATTCCACTGAATCTATACGCTAGAAAGCCATTCACTGAATAGCTAAAGCCATATTTGTAAAAAAGTCACGGGATTTGCTCAAAGGAGTTGTATTGCGTAGGGTTTACGGTTCCGGACGCGTGGCCTAAGATTTGGGTCACATGAGCAGGTGTGCGCTACTCCTTTCGGCCCTCCATTTTATGTTCAAGGGCTAACGGGTATAAATTCTACATTTTAAATGCAAGGGAGAACACGTTACGAAATTTTTGAAGATGATTAAGGTTGCTGGAAACTGTACTACTTTCAAAGAACGAAATTTTTAAGGAAATTTAATACAAATGTTCAGTTTACCAGCTTAGAAGCATTTTAACGCTTGTTGCACCAAGCACTCACGGTTTATTATATTATTAATTGAAAAAAATCAATCATTTTTATTAGATATTGAAAAATATAACAATTTGAAATCTTTATTTGCACCAAGCAACCACGGTTCATTATATTATTAATTAAAAAATCAATAATTTTTATTAGATATTAGAAAAATATAACAAAGGGTGTATGATATTTTTTGAAAATTTTATTGGTATATTTTATGGTTTAGAAAAAAGAGAATGTTGCTTAGTTAATATGTGTCATGGTCACTCTTGTTACCTTTCAACATGGGATATTATAACAAAATAAATGTTGAAAAATATAACAAAGGGTGTATGATATTTTTTGAAAATTTTATTGGTATATTTTATGGTTTAGAAAAAAGAGAATGTTGCTTAGTTAATATGTGTCATGGTCACTCTTGTTACCTTTCAACATGGGATATTATAACAAAATAAATGTTGAAAACATTATAGTTGGTTTAAATTAGCAATAATAACAATTAATAGGAAAGAATTAGAATTTAAATTTAAAAAGGTTTATGATTTTCATATCATTGTGAAATTATCTAAATTACATAAGATAGATTTATTTATCGTGTATAATTCAATGTATAAACACAAGAGTAAACGAAATGTTTGAGGATATTCTACAAATGTGAGTGACGGATAGGCCATCTAAGTAAGAAGAATATACTCCCCTAAGAAGAATATCACATAAGAAAGTATATACTCACCTAAGTTGGGATTATCTAGTAAGTAGGATATTGATTAGGTTAAATTTGTGGTGAGATGAAATTTTTGAAGACAAGGGAAGGTTAGTGTTTGAGTAATAATTCGAAGATTGCATGCAATCGTCCTTCACGAACACACTTAAGCTAAGCTTAGTCGTTTTGTGTTGAATACAACGTATTTGGCCTTGGGTGGCCATCAACATAAGGTCACTTAGTGAGCCTTAAATGGATACCCCCCAACCTAATGATCCTATCATAATTTTTGGAAGCAAAAGCAATGGCTTTGGCTATAATAATAGTACCCCTAAAGGTGGCTAGGATAATAGTACCCCTAAAGGTAGGCTTGGGCACTAGTTAAGTTGTCTTCCCGTGATGAACCACCTGCCAATTACATATAGATCCAAAGTGCTTCCTCACCATCAGGTACACTAATTTATTAGTGCATCTAAGTGAATCAAGCTTGTTAATCAAGGACACATTAAGACTTCATAGTTGGCTTCCCTTCCAAATTTGGGGCTTTAAGCTCGTAATAGTGTTACCTCCCTAGGTAGGAGTGGCTAATAAACAACCCGATTAGGCGTTCTCAACCCTTAAGAGAAAAGACAGGTCCAAGGTACATCCTTTAATTGATAGGGGTCATGTGAATAATGATGACATGGATGGGGACATGAGGGTCTCAAAGCCAAATGCTATGAGTTCAATGATGGTAATGATAAGGGATATCTACATATTTGGGTGTATAGATGTAGGAGGGAACAATTGTGGATACATGAGTTACCTTGGCCTTTGTTTTTCCACCCTTCTTCATTAACCTTTTTTCCTTTTCTTGATTTTTCCTTTGTATGATTGCTCGAGGCTCTAGGGAAACGAGAGCATGTTGTGTATTATGTAAACAATTATTACCCCCTTAAGGTGGAGCAGTTCATCGCCCACCAGGGGTTGGGATGTGCATGGGTTCCTTAATGATGTGGGGGGAACTCATGGTCCCTAGGAACCAAGGTGATGGCCATAATGATAAAAGGTAGAGCTCATGTTTGGCTTTTGCCCACATGTTATTTTAATGTCTCGGCCATCTTTTGCATTTTATAATATTCTTTTGTTTTGTTTTTTGCTTGTTGCCATGATATGCTTTTAATGTTTTTTTAGTTGCATCAACCTTTGGGGAAACATTTCTAGGCCCGACCCAGACATGTGAACAAGGAGAGGGGGTGTACTAGTGCCTTGAGGACCCAGTGGTCATGTGGACATGTAGAAGGAAAATGATGAAACGAGGCTTGTAATGTACAAGGGGGAGTGAAAAACATGGAAGTGGAAAATGGGACCTCACTACAAAAATTAGAGTTTCCCAAGTAGTGCCCTTCCTAAACCCATAGGCTAATAGGGGAGATCCCACGGAACTAGGATTGAGGATTAACCCCTGCATTTAAGGTGAGGGAACAAAACTATGGTCAAAACCCTTCCTTCTTCTCACCAAATAATCCATGTCCAAGATGCCCAAGGAAAAACAAGCATAAGCACCTGATTGCACAATGAAAAACATACCTTTAAGGTTGGGTTACCCACCTTCAAACATACACTCTTAACAAATGGGATAGGGGACATATGACTGATGTAGGGAGCAGAGAACAAATGGCACAATGTATCAACTACATCGGTGGTTGTTAGGGGCTAGTGGTTGTTGGTTGAAGAGATATCTAGGAGAAAAATTCTGTTATGGGGTCACCCACTTTTGAAGGAGCTTAACATGTCATACTTGGAAGGCCACATGTCCATGTGTGGGCGGAAGACTGAGAAGTTTGCTTATTGGAATAATGGATGTGGATAGCTCTTTGGTGTGTTTTTGAAGGCAGCATAGTTTATGGTGGCTTTGGGATAGAGTATGCAAGTGTGAAGCCCATTGGCCTACATTAAAGGACATGTTTATAGATTGTGTGAAAGAAAAGGAGTTGTTGAAGGGCTTATGAAGGCAGGACACTACACCAATACCCATTTGTTTCCCTTGAATATCATGACAGGTCACCTTTTGAGGGCATAGACCCCTAATTTGAGTATATGTGGCTTTAGAAGCACCATTTTACATAACTATAGATTAATTAATTGCTAGAGAGACCTTTTTCTCCTCCTTAGGCTAATTTAGGGGGTTTTTAGTTTAGAAAATAGTATTTTGTGGTAATAATTAGTTGAGGTTCTCTACTATAAATAAAGAGAGCCCTCACCTAATTTTCTCATCGAGTTTTGGGGGAGAAATGCAATAGCTAGCATGAAGTTTTCTGAGATTTTTCTCTTATGGAAATTTGACTATGGATATTTCAAGTTGAACAAATTGTCTTGGGGAGGATAAAATTGCTTAGATGGATTTTATCTTGGATTGATGAAGTGATGCTATGGTGAATTCTGTGATCTTATTGTAATCTCTTGCCTCATTTTCTTTTGGAGTGTTGGGGGAGAAATCTTATAAGATAATATGGAATTTTCTGCAACTTTTCTCTTGTAACAGTTTATCTATGCATATCTTAAGTTGAGTGGATTGTATTGGGGAGGATAAAATTACTTGGATGGATTTTCTCTTGAATTGATGAAGTGATGTTATGGTGAATTATGTTATTTTATTGTGAGTGTCTTCTTCCAATTTGCAATGTTGTAGAATTAGGATTTCTACAAAGTTTCATGATATGTTGAACGTTTTATGGATCTAAAATCTCCTCTGCAAAATTTATCGCCTATTATCCATCAAAGAAACTTAGAATAACATTCCTTGACCTTAAACCTCCAATTGATTAAAAATCCCTAGGGTTTGATTGAGGGGATTTTATCTCTCTTACTCACTCCAACCAAAGTCTTAAGCCATAGTCTCACTCCTTGTTTGACTCCATATGCCTGGAAATTCATTGATATGTGAAGGCACTTATCCTTCATCCTCCATCACTTTATACCTATTTTGTAAATCATAAAAACTATTTTGCTAGGGTTCCATTATCCTGAGAAATCTTGTAGTTATGATGTTTGGTAACATTCCCTTTAATCCTAATTACTTTAAGAAACCTAGTAATCATATCTTCCACATAAGCATTAATTGATCAGATCATTTGATTGGAGTGTGAAGTAGAACCTTTGGAGATCTTTTGACTTGGTGTGACCAAGCCATTCGATCTTTAGGATCTACAAGGAGAACCCACTCCCATTGAGTCAAAGGAGAGTTGGTTTGAAGTGAGAAGAGGTTTGGTGAGTTGGAAGTGCCCCCATTTAAGGTGCAGTGGATCTCAAACTTGAGCTTTTTGACTTTATCTCTAGAAGTGTGAGATGTTTTTGTAACACATTTGGAATTATTACCAAGGATAAAGTCGGTTTCTTGAAAGATGACAATGGATGAAGTTCAATTTTGAAGATCTTTCTGCCCAGGTTGATTCCATAGGAAGAGCGATGTCCTTGGATTTTGAAGACTTGGTGCTTGCAATGTGAGACAAGAACCATCTTAAGACATGTGACATAACACCTTGGAACTCCATTAAAGGTGAAAAATTGCAAATTTGAATTTTTAAGTCGTGTATGGATGAGATATGGCTCCTTGGGATTTGCATGTATTGTATGTAACATTGGATGTTGAGGACATCCCAGGATATTCAAACAAGCCTCATTCATTATTGTACAAGAAGCTTCCAACATTTGATAATGTTTCATCAGTGGTTATCCAAAATGTATTGGAATTTATGAAGCACATCTCAAAATTTGAAAAAAGACATGAAGATGCCATGATGAGATTATTCATCTTCACGTTGAAACTGTAGAATTTTGATAGCGCACCTATCAATACCTATTGGCAGCCCTTCAGTAGGAAGGTCTCCTTTCTCTTTTTGAAGGAGATGGAGTCATCCACAAAGATGATGATGAAGCCTTCTCAAAGGAAGAAGAATTCCCTACTTTGCCCCGTTTAGAACATGAAGGAATTGAAGTTTGGAAAAATAAAAAAGAGTATGCTTGCAGGGCATCTAAAGGTGACAAAACTAACATAGTTTTTGAGCTTGTTGTTAAGAAAGACAAAGACGAAAAATCTATTCCAGAAGAAGATACATTCCTAGGAATTGGAGAAGGTGACACTGTTGTTGCCAAAGAAGACTTGTGTATTGCTCTATTTTGAAAATCAATCCAACAAAATAAGAAAAGCTAGACCTCCCAGATTTTATGAAAAGGTTTGTTATTCTTATAAGCATAAGATCTCTCTTATAGTTGAAGAAGTTTGTTGCCATGCCAATGACAACACTAGTAAGGCAAGAGGTGATGAAGACTACCAAGGATAGGATATTGGAGATAAAAATATAGATAGTACAGAGTGTGAATGTGAAGAAAATTTGCCTCCATTTGACAAGGTGGGAATTGGACGATACGACTGTAACCCACCAAAAGTGGGTACCCCTAGGAGAATTTTCCTTCTAATCATCTTCTTCCAACCAACAATTAGCAGCCACTAGCAACCACCTTGTAGCTGATGTAATATGTCATTTTATCTTCGCCACCTACATCAACCATATGTTTCCTCGCCCATTTGTGAAGATCACATGTTAGAAGGTGGGAAATTCGATCTAAGAGGTATGTTATTCGTTATGCAATTGGGTGCTTATGCTTGTTTTCCAATTGGGAATTTAGCAAGGATTATTGGGTAACTAGGAAAAAGGAAGGCCTTTGACTGTGGTTTTGTTACTTCATCTTAAATAGGGGGTTAATCTTCAATCGTAGTCCTTGGACAAGGGAAATACTAGATTGAGATCTTGAGGAGATTTGGGATGGAAGATTATAGAGCCATGTCTACACCCATGATAACCAATTGGAGGATGGTAGATGCATCTAAGGAGAAGAATGTGGAACCCACATTATACAAACAATTAGTTGGATCTCTTATGTATTTAGTCAACACCCAACGAGATATACCCTTTGCGATAAACTCTATGAGTTATTTCATGATTGAACTCAAGAGGGTTTACTAGATAACAACGAAGCATATGATGCATTATTTTCAAGGTACAATCGAGTATGGGATCAAATATATTCAAGGTGACAGTGTCAGGTTGATGGGCTACATCGATGCAGACTGGGCAAGTAGTACAATGGACAATTTGAGCACTTTAGGGTGTTGCTTCAAGATGGGATTAGGAGTTGCCTCTTGGTACAACAGTAAGCAAAAGTCTGTGGCACTGAGTTCTATGAAAGCAAAGTATATAGTAGTGAGCATGGTGACATGAGGTCATTTGGCTTCAAAATTTGTTAATAGCCTTATTTGGTCATATTGACCACTCATATTGCATTTGAAGACTTGTCAGAGACTCCATGGTCAAAGCACATTGAGAGCATTCCTGCACCATCAAATCATGACAGAATCCAAAATTCATCTTATTCTCTTCATTAGTCTGTTGTTCAAATTCTTCACCCCTATAGGGACATTATAAAAATTATTATAGTATGATGAAAAAGTGTTTGATGTAAAAGGCCTAGGTAGCTTAGGACTTTACTAGCAAGTGAATTCACTTTATGGAGTTTGTTCTCCTTAGCTCATTATTTATGTTTTTCAACACTTATAATCAGTTAAGTTTTTCTCCCAGATATACCCCAAAGCTAGAGTGCGGCTTGATAGTAGAGTGGTTTCTAGTGCCTAGAGTCAATTTGTATTACCATACTAGATCATCTCTAAAGTTTTGCGGAAATTGGTTGAGTCTAAGTGTCAAATTTTAATTGTTAAAAATTCCCTGTTGAACGCGATTTTATGTAAATCTTGAGGTAAATGTAATAAGTTTTATCTATAGAATTTGTAGGGGGTATGAGTACTTAAAATTAGACCTATTAACCTCTACTTTCTATCTAGACACACTTTAAGGGTCATAAAATGTGTATTTGCCCCTCAAAACCCATTTTTTCCAAATTTTAGCAAAAATTGGCAAATAATTAACTAGAAAATAAAATGAGAGAAATGGGAGATGACAAAAAAATGACAAAAAAATGAAGTGGAATTTCCCAAGAAGTATAGTCAAGTCCAAAAAGTGATGGGACTCCACAAATCAAGCAAAAATGACCCAAAAAAAAAATCATTGGTCCTCCAGCATAACGAGTTGTCCAATAAAATCAATTTTTTTGGAGGAGATGGTTCGAGTTTGTTATTGAAGGAGATTTGATCGAGGGAAAATATGAAGAATATTTTAAAAATGGTCCAAAACATTCCAACATTAAACTTCCATTCAACCCAGTCTCCAGTTGTGCCAAACGACTATCCTACATTAAGATCTGCATAGTGGCAATCAAGGGATATGAATTTTTTGGAGATTTATAACCATTTTTTCCTTAGACCAAGACATTTTCACTTGGAGAGGGATCCTCTCTCATATTTTCTCTATAAATAGAGCCCTTAACTCCTCATTGTAACAAGAAAAAATCTAGCTACTTGGCTAAGTGAAGATATGCAGGATTTTTGTACTGGAATTTTTCTGATCTAATAAAAAAATACTTTGGGGGCACATGCTTTGTGGTGTTATTCTTTTCCTTCTATGGTAACAATTTTCAGATTTGTTGGTGCTTAATGCTATAACATGATTTTATCTATATTTTGTTAGCTTCATATGCTGATTTGTGGATTAATTTATATAAGGTATCTTGTGTAATTTTTTGGATTGGAGGACCACTCTAGATCTATAAGCGCTAGTGGGTTTTTGGTTGAAACCCTATTCTTCTTCTTCACTGTGTAGTCCAATCCATTATGGATCTAACAATATCTTTTGAAGTGTGTACAGATCTATAATTTTTTGAATCAAATCTTGAGTGTTGGGTAAGTTTTGGTTGAACGAGCCAACTCTCAAGCAGATAGAAGTGGACGAACCCACATCAATTTTCTCTCAAGGGCATACAAAATGATTTTTTTAAAAGGGGTTTCCTTGCCATAGCTACCAAATATCATTAAATATTCAGATCTATTTATTTAAATGCTTTATTTGTTAGATCTAGATTTTAAAGCTTAATTAAAGGGTAAATCCCTTCTTGCTTGCCCAAGGTCGGAGGTGTCCTCATACTCTTGTGGCTAGATTTGTATTTTTATGCATATATTTCTCATTATTATCTGATCTGTTTTTTTCTTGTTTCAGATATGATTTTCCTCTTGGTGGCTTGTGCAGTTCCTCAAGGAGGGTTTGTGAAGAGGGTTTTTTTTAAGACATTTTGAAGAGATTTAAAAGGAGGCTTAAAAATAACGAGATCTATACTTCTGGAGGCCTTTTTTCTCTTCTTAGCCACAAGAAAAAGGAGGGTTTATCTCCCTCTTGTGTACAAATTTATCTCTTGAGGCTCGATGTCAAACCCTTTAAGGAAGATTAATTAGAGGGATAAGTGAATTCTCACTTGGAGAATCTTCTCATTAAAATTGTATATATTTTTTTTCAATGGCATCCTAATTTTTAAGGAAGTGTATTATTTCCTTGAAGCACTATTTTGTAAACCCTCCTCAAAGATCTAAACCCTCACTTCTTTATAAGAGGGTTTCACTGGTAATAATAATAAAATAAAATTGTTCCTGAAGAGAAATTGGGATTTTTCCCTTTGTACCCTATTTCCTCATTTGGAAGGAGGATCTCTTGGGTGGTTGGTGAGTAACTTGTTCACTTTGCATTGTTAGCTTAGTTTATTGCTAGATCTAATTTCTAGAGTTCACTTTTGCTCACTCATCATTCATCTAGACTAACTCGCTTTGGTTTCATTGAGTAGTTCCATTAGCTACTTGATTCATTTTGCATTTTCTATTGAAGTAGTTTCATTAGCTTCTTCATATAATTCACATTTGCTTCATTGATCATTAACACATTCTAAACACAATTCAATAGTTAATTAATTTTATCATTTAAAGAAAAATGGTATTTTTTTATTGATATATCTATAACATTTCACACTTGAGCCATTTTATTCTTAATTGTTGAATCTACATCTCATTTGAAGCATTTATATTAGCTTAGCATCTAATTTTCACTTTTGATTTTTTTAAATTTACCTCCAAACATAAGATTGGTTGCTATACATTTAGGATACTTCCTCAAATGTCATTCAATCTCCCTAAATTTGAGTTTGGATGAATAGTTAAAATGCATGAACTCATAGTTCTCTTGTGAGGCTAGGTCCCTTGTAGGAACAAAGGCATGTGAGTTGTCTTCAAGTCCTAGGTGGGTATCGTTAATGAAGTCATTACTTCCTTATCCTAGCCTTATTGCAACTACTTACACGTCCTTACCAAGTTGAAGGAATTGAGGGGAAGTCACACCTTAGAATATGCATTTAATAAAATTTACCGAGCCACTTATTTCACACACTCACATATAACTTTGTTTCATTTTGCATATAATTGGTCATTGTACACTTTGGATTGTGAGCTTATCATTTACTTGCAAGCATCTTAATTAATGCTCTTGTCTTTGTCTATTTCATTTTCATGCTCATGTTAGTTGTCCTTTAATGTTATAACATATTTGAGCATCTCTCTTTAAATTACAAGCTTTATGGGCTTGCAAGTTGTATTTCAATCTTGTGATCATATCTCAAAGTTGTTGTGGTTTTGTTTCACTAACATTTGTTTTGCAACTTGCTGTTTTCGCAACTTGTTATAACTTGAAAGTCTCATTTTATTGCAAGTATCGTAATTTCATTCCAAGTGTATTTTTTTCTTGCAAGTATATTTGGCATTGGTCTAATAAAAACTTACCTTACAAGACATCTTGTTGAATATAAATGAATTATCTACATTGTTGATTCTTATATGCTCATAAACATTTATAATTTCTTATCACTTTCTTTGCTTTTCAAGTTGTATTCCAAGTTTGCGTAATTAATTCACTAATTATCTCCTAGACCTTGTTACCCTTAATAAGCCT
Source organism: Pinus taeda (assembly GCA_000404065.3). Taxonomy (NCBI): domain Eukaryota; kingdom Viridiplantae; phylum Streptophyta; class Pinopsida; order Pinales; family Pinaceae; genus Pinus; species Pinus taeda. Next base: position 125,646 of record APFE030131868.1, on the reverse strand, counting down.
TCATTATAAATATTCATTAGGGACCACCCCCCTTGAGTTAGCTAGGAGAGAGTCTAAATGGAGAGAGTTGGGATCAGGTGACAACCCCTTCTCTGAGTTTTGCCACAAAGCACACACCTCGTGGGGTTGGCAATTTTTCCCACGTTTTTGGGTGTGCAATTTCATGGACAATAGGTTAGAAGGTGGAGACGATAATGTTGAAATATGTAACTAGGTCCAATATTCATAATGACATATGTAATCATATTTTTATGTATTCAATGTAAAAAGAAAAATAAATTTGTTATTGTTTTATTGAGGCATGGGTTTCATGCCCAAGAGGAATTTATTTTATAGGTCAAGCTCCCATTGAGAGCTTATAGGGTTTATGAGTCATTGTCATGTATGAATGACCCATTTGGGCATGTTAGATATTGTAAGAGAAATATTTGAGCCTAAATATTGTTAAGGATACCCCTCTAAGACCAAATATACAAGCTACAAATCAAGTCAGCCTGCGAGTGAAATCAACCTATTTTGGAGCCCAACAATGCCTATATAAAGGAGGACTGGACCTATCTCAAAGGGACTCACTCAAGCATCACAAAAGTGCGATATAGAGACAAGGAGGAGCCTAATACCCAACAAAGGAGGAAGAAGGAAGAGCGAAGATTTTTCTGACCTATTTTAGGGCAAAGTTTCTTCACATGTGCAAAGATTAGGGTATCTCACTGCAACAAGAAGACGAAAAATTACAATCACTATAAGAGGACCAAATTTGGGTGACAAAGAGTTCATATTGCAGTTCGAATTGTTGAAGAGGAAGTATCTTACCAATCAAAGAAGAAAAGAGGACAATTTATCCATAATATCACTCACACATGTGGCCTAGGGTTTCCGTAGTAAGGCCGAGTTGCAGTCAAAAGTTGCAATTTTGACAAAGAGGTCGAAGGAGCAACCACTTCTATTAAAAAGCGAGTTTGACTAAAGTTGACTTTGTGAAAGGGAAGCACATCAAGGAGAAAGATTTGAACTGGTCATGGAGGGGATATTGGTCAAGGGTCTAGGTCTTGGAATTTGTCAATTGAAGATTCTGTAAGAAGAAGTATTCTTCTTGGTTTTCCTCTCAAGTTGGAGAGGTTTTGGCCTTAGTTGATAACCTACATGCAATGTCCAATAGTCTTAGTGTTCTATATGTTTTGGTAATTGTTTGATGATAGAAAACATCAATAACAATAAGTACAAGAAGAATCTAAATAAGTGAAATTAAAAACACATAACAAGAAGTTATCAAGAAGAGAAATCACCCCTCGTTGCCTTTAGATTTCTCAAAAAATAGTGATACATTGTGACAACCAGAGTTGCATCAAGCTATCTGAGAATTCGATGTTTCATGATGGGTTGAATCATATAGACATCAAATATCATTTCATCAGGGATTGTGTACACTATGGGACAATTTAGCTACGATATGTGCCTACAAATCAATAGGTAGTAGACATCCTAACAAAGGCCTTGGGGAAGGCAAGATCATCTTCTTCATAGATAAGTTGGGAGTTATGCAAAACACATTCCTCACTAAGAGAGGGTGTTAGATTTTGTAGCTTGGATAGGTGTTCTAGTCGCAAGAAGCATCAACGAGACTAAGAGCACAAGAGAATTAAATATCTCCAAGCCCACATTATTTTTCTAAGGGAAAATTTCTTAATTAGATTATTAACTAGCTTTTAATTATTTTCATAAGTTTAACATAGGAAAATAGGTTAATTAATCAATAGTAATTAAGACAATCCAATTTCTCAATTTCTCTCTAATGACTTCTAGAAAAGGTGTTTAATGAAGTCAAGATGATCTTATCTATCGATTGTGATTGGATCTTGCACGTTGATTTCTCAACAAGATATTGTTAGAGGAATTCAGTGGGAATCTTGGATATCATAGCGAATGAGCACGAGTGTAGTGATAGCGTGGGTTGACACTAGCGAGGGTTTTAATAATGATTTACTGAGAAGCATTTCTAGAGAATTTATTCATCAATTTTCTTCCAATTTTTGAGATCCAAAGGAGGCGAGATTGCTAGTGTAATTTGATTGCAGAAGGCTGAGATTTTTTTTTTAGTGCACAAGGGTTTTCTAGAGGGACAAGTTTGTAGTGTTTGCACATGTGGGAGAGTGAGACCATTCTAGAGATTAAAATATTCTATGGAATGCCAAGAGGTTAAGACGAGTTATTTTTCAGAGGAGGTTGAGTATGTCAGGGGCCATGAGGCCATATTTCCTTTATCGGAGGCTGCACATGGAGGTCATATGCTTGCAAATGAGAGCCAAGAATTTCTTGAAGGGAGGTTGAGTTATCTTGTAGAGGGAGGTTGAGTTCCTTCCAAGTATTGTTGATGTGTCGATAGTTGGAGAAAAATAGATTTTCGAAGCTTTTCTACTTTAGTGAAAGAAATTGTATTATTTATCAATTACAAATTTTCTAAAGAATAATAAAACCCTCATCTACAAAATTGGTTTTCCCCACATTGAGTTTTTTCCAGGGACATTTGTCCAAAAGTACCAATATCTATTTTTTATGTGTGTGATTTTCTTGATTCCTATGGATTTTAATTGGTGAATATTGGAGTAGTTTTTTTATTCAGTATTTGTAGTAGATCATTTTACTAGGACAAATAATCTTTAACAAGATAGGAAAATAATTACCAGTTCACTATAACAATTTTCACATGGTGACAGTGGGCCACTATTGCATTCTTGCTTCTTGGTCTAGTTTATTTGTTGTAGGGTTTCCCTCTCCAAGGCCTGCTAGATTTTGCAACAACAGACACAACATATTCTACCCAATCGGAGTTATTGATTTAAATTCTTAAGAACATACATGGGCTCCCTTCTAAAGAAAATGTCCCAACTAAGGAAATACATACAACACTGGGTTTGATCCAGCTAATCAAGTCGACCTTAGTTTATCTTGATATCCTTGCTGCTCCCTTCTTTGGATCCAACACACTCACTGAGATGTCTCTCTCTATCTTGTGTTGTTGTATGGTGTCTTCTCCCTCTCCTTAGGCTTGATTTTATAACTTTACAATGAGTTAAATACCTAACCCTAATCTCCAAATCAATTGACAATTGAGATTAGATCTCGCCTCTCTTGAGATCAAAGGTTGAAATTAAAACATAATCACTAAAGCAATTTACTTTACTTCTCCTAAGTTTACTTTAGCTCAATAAGCCAACATAATAATTATGTGATTTTCCTAAGTTAGACTTAGGCTAATTTACAAAAACAACTTGCTCACACTAGAGCACTTGTCTAGGGAAACTGTGGGTAACTTTTGTGCAACTAGACACTTAGGCTAGTGTAGAATTGTTTCTTGAGCGAAAAACATCAACACTCCCTCTTAGCAAGGGAGCTACTTCTACCACCTAGAACTACATTTATTGCCTTCGTTGCCCCCTTTGAACTAGAATCCTTCCCTTCCATCTAGTATAGAAACATCCTTGAAGTCTTGTTGTCTTTGGCGTAGTTCCTAGAAGCTTCCTACTCCTAAACATCATGTAAGGTCATCTCGTACCGAGAGACCTTCTTGAGAGATTTGGAGGAATCTACCACCACTCCCCTCCTGAACCTGAAGGCTGACTCCCTTTGATTTGCTCAACCTTTGGAGCTCCTTCTCCTTTTTCTTTATCATTTCTATGCTTCATGCCATCACTTAAATAGGTTGGCCCTTTAGCCTATACATGTTTCTTTCTCTAACTCTTATGACATATCACTCATTAGAGCTAGATCTCCTAGGCCTAACTAGTACCTTTTCATCCTAGAAGTCAACACATAACCCCTTTCTCTCCACCATAGAGACTAAGAGAAAACTTCAACTAAGTTGTGGCACCCATAACACATCCTTTACTTCCATCCTACCTCTTGACGCAAGTTGGAATATCATTGTTCCAATCCCTTTAACTGTGTGATTGATATAATCACCAAAATCCACTTGGAGTTTTGAGTCCCACTCAATCAGGTCATTGAATTATTCCCATGCTCTTGCCATATTCCATGTGACTTCACTACTTAGAAACCATGCATCCATTGGTAATGTGCTTAAGGTAAGGTAGGAAACAACTATCGGTTTGATCTTAAACTTCCTGGCAAACACCTCTTGAGCTTTTGTTTACATAGATATAACTGGTTGCATTCCCTTTCCCCCTTTCTTCCTCTCCAGACAATGTGAAGCATAATGTCCAATCCTATTATAGGCAAAACACTTGACCTTAGTCAAGTCCTTATTCTTCTTGAGCTATGAGGTTGACTCCTCACCCCTACTGCTCAAACCTTTGCTCCTCATTGTCTAACTGGTAAGAGAAAGGCTCTCATCATACCTACTCTTTTATTGTCCTCTGAACAAAGATTTCTCTCAAATCTCCTTTTGGGTGAAGCCATCCCACAATTTGTTCCAATATGGTATATTTTCTCTTACTAGAAAACTTGTCACAAATGTAGCCCAAGGTTTTTAGAACCTACTCAGGGTTGTCCTTACAAACTCATCATTTGGAAAGGCTACCCCAACAATTCCAAGCTCATCTTGAATTTGTTGAATCCTAGTGAGGTATGATGCCAAGGTATCTAATTCAGTAATCTTGGCATTCTTGAGCTTATCCTTCAACACCATTTTTTGATTCTAATTGTCACTATGATATAGGTTCATGAGAGTGTTCCACATCTAATGGACACTATCATTCCCTGATATGTGAGGGATCACATGATCCTTCACCCCATCCACGATGATATGTTTGGACTTCACGTCTTTCAATTTGTTAGCTACTAAAGCTATAGCGTCTGAAGGAGCTATAATTTGGATGGTTCCATACGTTTTTCTCCTTGAGAACTAGCAATGTCCTCTCCTTCCATTGGCTGAAGTTGTAGGCCCCATCCAACCAGTCCAAAAAACCTTAGATTGGTTGATGTCATCCCATTAAATTGGAAAATCATTGAAAACTTTTATCACACTTTGATTGGTACGATATCCCTCTCTCCCTCTAAGATATGACCTTTGCTAATCTCTGGGTCTTTCTGGTCTATTACATGTGGATCTATCTCCCAAGCAACCTTGTCAACTAGTAGCTAAATTGTTGTCTCTATAGTGGTTTCCCCCCCATTCTTGTTGTGGTTTCCATCTATTGTTGGATCACCATCCTCTGTGTGCACACAACTCAATAATTATGTTGTGTGGTTGATAGAACCCCTTCTCTACTATATTTTCACTCCTTGTCAATCCTTTGCAACCCTAACATAGTTTATGATGGTTAAATTGTGTCTCTATCTAACAATCTCATCTTCGTATGATTAAACACTTCTAATGCTCCACCACCCCTACCTTCTACATAATCTCCCTGACAAATTAACTTGTCAACTCCCAACACTTGCCTCTACTGCTCTTCCATATATGTTGCCTCAACATGCATCCTGATCTATGTTAGTTAGCCACTCTACATTATTTGTTGAACCTCACACCCCATGTTTTGATGTCACTCAATGGTGACAACTTCTCCTCTGACAAGACTTTACCCCTTAACTACTCACCTCGGTTACCAATCGTCATTTCCCATGTTGTTGTCTCCCCCCAAGCTTGCTTATGTCTCTGCATCGACCACCAGTCATGACCCACTCAAGTCATGACTTGTGACCAAGCATGAAAACTCTTATTGTTGTTGATAACTGTGAAAATTCGATGATCCTAAATCCTACTGGATCAACTGATAATATTTCTCCTATTTGTTAAATTACTTAAACAAATTATTTGTATTTTTCTGCGGAAAATATCAAAATACATACACAACAGGCTTCACAAATAAAAAATATCGTGGAAGAAAAATAACGTTGAAGAGTAGATGCACACACACATATACACAATTATTTTTGGACAAATGTCCCCGAAAAAACCCAACTTGGGAAAACTGGTGCAACAACTGAGGGTTCGATTACTATGCAGTAGTAAACTTGAGTACAAATCTATGGAAGCTCAAATCTAGCTTTCCATGCAGAGAAAATAATGAACAAATGTCTAGTGAGAAAAATCTCACTTCTATCAGTGATATGACACTGGCCTTAGCTCAAGATGAGTTGCCCCTTGCTTCCTCTGCACTGCTTCTGCATCAACCTATTGGACCAATGTCTCTCTCACTCTGGTGATCAGTTGTTGCCCTGGAAACTTTATCTTCTAGCTCTCTGGGCTCTCACTCTGGATCGTTCCTCTGAAACTTGACTTCTCCTCAGCAAATATAGATCTCCCTTTGAAGCTCTATGCTGCCTCTCTACACTATGTCGGCCTCTCTATGGAGTTCGTTGTCTCTCTGATATGCTCTCACTAGATTGGAAAAACTTCCTTTCGGCTTTACTATCCCTGCCCCTCTCTCACTGCTTCAAAACTATTGAATCACCTTCGGCAACTCACAATTGCTACTTAGAGTTCAATTTCCCAGTAATATCGAATTCTTGGTGGCTCCTAGTGTGCGTTATCCAACCCCCATTGAAGTTTTTATTATATTCTCTCGTTGAGGCTTGAACGACCAATATTAAAACATAATCGATGGCTAAGATTAACTAGAACTCGATCCATGTCTTCTTCTACAAGATTCTCACAATGACTGAATTAATATCCTTTAATTAATCAATTTTCCTAAGTTTAGACTTAGGCACTATTAACAAAAGATTAATTATTTTAATTAAGTCATTTCTAGGTGTAATTTCCAAAAACAATTTATGGGTTTTAGAGAAAACATGTATTTTAACCTCTCCACCAAATTTCATGGCTAGAACACATATGATGCTACAAAAATCAACAATACCTCTTAACGAGGAATGTGTTCTAGCATTGCAACCCACTGAAGCAACAATTTGTTTTTGCACCACCTCCTGTTAGGTTGTTGATGCCTGGTCGTTGCTGCCCACCAACTACTACACAAATGTGATAAACTTTGCATTTGTGTTGTTGCTAGCCCTGTTGAACTGTTGTTAACACTGCAACTCCCTCTCCATCTGTTGTTGCTGCAACTGCAACAAATGTAATGGAAAAACATCCAAAATATTGAACCAACTATGGTCATTATAATGCATATGTCACCTAAGTCCTGAATGCTGCTAGACTCTGCTCTGTCACTGAAGCCTCTATGTTGCTGCTAACTCTGCTTTGTGCCAACTCCACTGCACTACCTAATATCTAACCTACTAGTAACTATTGCATTTGTCACTCTGGCACCTGACTACACCAACTGCCATTGATCCATCCTACTACTGCATGTCTTGGGATCCTATAGTAAGGTATGGATTCATGAGGTGGATATCCTCAAGAATCCTACCCTTCCTGTAGCTCTCTGGGGCTACAAAATCAATCACCCCATCTCACCCCTCGAGGTAACTCGACGATCATGGAAAAATCTTCCTCCAATATGGGGGACAACTTGTCGATCTCAACGGATGCAGCCTGTTGATCCTGCTTCCCCTCCTTGTCCTTCTTTCTGATAGGACATTGTGATTTGTAGTGGCCAAGCTCACCACATCTGAAGCACTTAATCTTGGAAATGTCCTTCTTCTTCCTGCGTTGCTCCTACTGCCCCTATGATGTGATAGAAGTATTCTCCTCTTCCTTTACTTGCTTTGTCTCACTGCTGCTCCTAGCACCACTGATGGTGCTCTTCACCAGATCTTGCCTCATCTCCTCTTGCTACATATCAACCACATATGACCCTACTTCGGTAGTTTTTCTCTACCCAAGATAATCTGGACGAAAACTTTCCATTCTTCAACAACCTTGTTCACAGTTAACCACACCAATTCTGTAGGTTGGGGTGCTAACCCTACTAAGGACAATTGGTCCCAAACATCCTGAAGCCTAGTAAGGAAGGGGTTTATATGCTCCCCTTTCTGCATCCTCATGCATCTGAGCTTCTCCTCAAGATACATCTTACATTGCTCGGAATATCCTTCGTACAGCGTAGCTAGTGCATCCCACATTTGTCGAGCAATATCTTTGTTAGCTATGTGAGATACTACATGATCTTGAACCCCATCGAGGATCAACCTCTTAGCTTTTGTCATCTCCTTCTTGTACTTCTTAAGCGGATCTGCATCTGCAGGTACAACTACCACACTATCGATGTAAGTCTTGAGACCAAGTGCATTTAGAGGCAGGAAATTCTTGCCTTCTAGATCACATAGTTGGAGGCTCCATCCAACTGATCTTGATCTCTCAATCCTACTCATACGATCTCTATGAAAATGTCAAAGTCCTCCTCTTCTCCTCTACGCATTTGCTTCCCATCTATTCGCACTCCCTTCTGGAGTGATAAATTTTGCACACAACTACTATTGTTATACTAGGAAAATTTGAAATTCTTGGCTAGAAGTCCCCTAAGGAAAGAATTCCCTCAGTGTGTGCTCTTCCTTCCTCCTGACGCTATTTGCACTAGCAAACTATTACAAAATCTGCATTCTAGCCGAAGATCTACTCTGCAAGGAAACTATTGCTACTCCCTCTGCCTCTGGTACTCTTCGATTTGGAAAATTTTATTCTCTATTGATTGACTCAGAGAAGTAAAATTTCCACTAAAACTTGACCCTCTTGGCTAAGGAAATACACTACCCCTGAGGGTTTTGAACTGCTGCCTAGGAAGAGTTTCAAACTTCCTCCTCTCTTCTGCAACTGAGCTATCCGACTTCTATATGCACTATGATACCATGTGAAAATTTGGTGATCCTAAATGCTAGTGCAACAACTGATAATATTTCTCCTATTTGTTAAATTACTTAAATAGATTATTTGCAGTTTTCTGCGGCAAATATCGAAATACATACACTGCAACCACCACATATAAAACATAACGCCGAAGAATAGATGCACACACACATATACATAGTTATTTTTGGACAAATGTCCTTGGAAAAACCCAACTTGGGAAAACGGTGCAACAACTGAGGGTTTGATTATTATGCAACAGCAAAGCTAAGTACAAATCTATGGAAACTCAAATCTAGCTTTCCATACAGAGAAAATAACTAACAAACGTCTAGTGGGAAAAATCTCAATTTCACTGGTGATCCGACACTGACCTTAGCTCAAGATGAGCTGCCTCTATGCTGCCTCTGCGTCAACCTATAGGGACCAACGTCCCTCTCACTCTGCTGATCAATTGTTGCTCTGGAAACTCAATATTTTGGCTCTACGGGCTCACAATTCGGCTCCTTCCTTTTAAACTCGATTTCTCCTCAACAAATAGAAATCTCCCTTCGAAGCTCTGCACTGCGTCTTTGCACTGTGTCAGTCTCTCTATAGAGTACGTTGTCTCTCTGCTATGCACTCACTTGAATGGAAAAACTTCCTTCTAGCCTTACTATACTTGCCCCTCTCTCACTGCTTTGAAACTAATGAATCACCTACAACAACTCACATCTGCTACTCGGGAGTTTGATTTCCCAGTAATGTCGAATTCCTGGTGGCTCCAAGTGCGTGTTCTCCAACATCCATCAAACTTCTTCATATATTCTCTTGTTGAGGTTTCAATGACCAAGATTAAAACATAATCGATGGCTAAGATTAACTAGAACTCGATCCATGTCTTCTTCTAGAATATTCTCACCATGACTTAATTAATACCCTTTAATTAATCAATTTTCCTAAGTTTAGACTTAGGCACTATTAAAAAAAGATAAATTATTTTAATTAAGTCATTTCTAGGTGGAATTTCCATAAACGATTTTTGGGTTTTGGAGAATACATGTATTCTAACCTTTCAGCCAAATTTAATGGCTAGAACACATTCGATGCTACAAAAATCAACAACAACTTTGGGCTAGGCAACTGTGGTTGACTTGACAACACTCGTTAGCCAACAGGGTTGGACCCTTTGTGGCCTCTGTATTAATTAATTAATTTTTATTTATTTATTTATTTTTTAACTCTCACAAAATAAATTTTGCCCCCCTGATTAAAAATTTGCTTCAACAAAATTGTACTACCAATTCATTCAACCTTATTTATTAAAAAAAAAAAAAAACCACTTGTACAGTCATGGCCAAACCTGGCCCCAACAATACAGTACGAACCTAGCACCCATAATTTTAAGATCTGTACCTCAGAGTTTATGCTCTAATACCATGCTAATTTTCTTACCCTCATAATCCAGTAGTTAGTTCTAAGCATATGTACATCTAATGAATAAAAGCACAACTAGGGTATTAACAAAACAGATTCAGCAAAAAGTATTGATCTCAATCACATAAATAACACAACAGATTATACCCAATTGAAGTTCTTCATTTAAATTATTCAAAAGTTATTTGGGCTCCCTTCTTTGGAAAATGGCCCAACTAAGGAAATACATACAACACTCGATCTAATCTAGTTATCTAGCCCACCTTGGTTGATATGGATCTTTGTTGCTCCCTTCCTCAGACCCAACATACTCTTTGAGATGTCTCTATCAATCTAGTGCTGATGTATGGTGTCTTCTCCCTCTCTTTAGCCTTGCTTTTATAACTTTACATTGAGCTAAGTTCATAATCCTAATCTCCAAAGTGATTGACGACTAAGATTAGATCTCGCCTCACTTGAGGGCTAATATTAAAACATAATCACTAAAGTAATTTACTTTACTTTTTCTAAGTTTACTTTAGCTCAATAAGAAAACATAATAATTATGTGTTTTTCCTAAGTTAAACTTAGGCTAAGTTACAAAAACAACTTTCTTACTCTAGAGAAAGTGTCTAAGGAGACTTTGGGTGAATTTTGCACATCTAGACACTTAGGTCGGTGCAGAAGTACCTTTCCAAGCTACAAAAATCAACCAATATCATATGTAACCTTACATGTCAATGACACCATTCCCATGAAGTAAACCCCAAACAATATCATTTTCATTTACACTTACTCTTTGATGAGTTTCTCATGAAATACTTCTATTCTTGGGTACTAGTACATCTAATAGCGGTTACCGATGTTCCTTCAATACATAAACTTTATAATCTGCATAAAATCATTAGTTAGTGTGAAGTTTGACAATGATACCTAATGTAATTTCCCTAATGGATTTTACATTGGGCATGACTCTCTTTCTATGTTGCATTGACTCTTGTAGATACATAGAATGATCACTTAGAGCCCTTCTTAGATGATATGTCTTACATGGACGTGGTCTTTTGGAGGGCATTGAGCTTTCTTCCACACTTCGTTGAGGTCGTTCCACATTCTTTAGAGTGTTGGACACTATGATGACCGGGCACCCTTGTTTAGATGTCCTACCACTCATTGGAGATGAAATGTGATACTCTGGAGATGAGACGTTGTACCTTAATGATGGATGTGGCACCTTTCATGATGACTGGACACTTTGATGATCGTGTCACATCTTTTTGGGCATGATATGACCTTTGATAATGAAACATTACAACCATAGAGGGAAAAATTTGAAATTTGGAGCCCCTACACATCATTTTCGAGTGAGTTGTTGTAATATTCCTAATAGGAAATTAAAAATGAATAACAAAGAAACATGCTCATGAACAACACCCAAAAATTCGAAACACACATAAATATCATAAATACATATATTGGCACCAAGACGAGATCAATTATTAAAATTATGTGTTGGACAAGTACAATAAAATGAGGGACAAAGGAACCTACTCTTGCTATAGCAAGCAAGGCCAAACCCAGGTTGTGAATTCATTACCCAAGTGATGGATTTTTCCCCACCAAGGCTTTGTGCTAAGCTAGAATTTTTTGTGATTGTTGCTAGAAAGAAATGATGCTATATGCCTCCTAAGTGCTCAAAACCCCCTTGAAATTTCAATAGGCACCTCTCCTAATTTATATCCACCAGACCTAGAAAGGAATTGGTCTCAAATCCAACAGTTGAGAAACCCACAAAATGTTTGAATTTCCTCCTTGACTAAAAATACACACCCTTGGATAAATAGCCTTGCAAAAGGTGCCAAATATCTTAGAAATTATCCTGAAAACCACCCCAAAAATCACCCATTAGAAGGCCACAAAAATCAACTCCAACTCCCTTGTTTTCTCACCCCTTAGGCCCAGCTCCTCTAAGACTTGCGTAGACCCTGCTAGTGAGCCTTGCGTAGCTCCATGAATGAGAGATTCAGCCTGCAATCTCCCCTCAAAATCAACCCCTCAAACTACAAGAAACCTTCAAAAAATTTTAAGGCTCCCCACTCCTGTAATTCTCAGAAGCTAGCAAGCAAGACCACTGCTTCTCTAAAGTGGCACGAATTTCTACTCTACACCCAGATACACACAAAAGGAATGATGGTGCACATGAAATACTCTTTGGAATAGCTCCAAGGTGTAGTGTGAAATCTCTCATAGGGTGACATTCAAGGTTCACCCGGAAGAGTTGAATTTCCGCTTGGGAACTCTCTTGTGCTAGCAACAAATTGTTGACTTGACTTAACAACTCAAGTGAACAATGGTTTAGATTTCAATTTTATAAAAGGCCCTAATGTTTTTATTCACATCCTATTTATACTTGTTGTTCTCCTTTCTCCATGTGGGCCCCAAACTCCACTAATGTGTTTCCCTCCTTCCTTTTTCCTCTCTCCACAATAGTATGCTACCTAAGGGAGTGGATTTTCCTTGTGTTTTCCTTCACAACTCACCAAGAATCAAATATTTCCCTTTATCTTAAGTTAAGAACCCAAAATCTGATGCTAATGCCAAAAATTATTCTCAATTCCAAAATTTCCCAAAATTGTGATGCATTCTCTAGAGTTTATAAATTTGGGGATATTACAATCCCACCTGCCAAAATTTGCTTTTCCTCAAGCGATTTCAGTGTTGGATGTTGTAGCACCTGCTCCCCTTCCCATGTTGCATCCTCCTTAGGAAGGTCCTTAAATCTGACCAAAAAATCCATGACAGTTCGGTTCCTGAGTTTCCTTTCATGCACCTCCATAATGGCCTTCGATAACAACTCAAGGTGGCTCTCATCACCCAATGGTGGTATGTCTGCAGTGGTCGTTACCTGTTGTCTGAGTGCCTTCTTCAATTATGATATGTCGAAAAAATTATGCACCTTGATTCCTGGTGGAAGCTCCAACTCATATGCCACCTCCCCAGCTCTCTTAGTCATCTTGTATGACCATAAAATCGAGGTTTGAGCTTTTCTGCCCCTTTTGCTTTAGTGATGACTATTTGTATGGTTAGAGGCGTAGATAGACCATGTCACCCACCTCAAACTACCTCTTAACTTTGTGCCAATCACCATACATTTTCTGTTGATTTTGTGCCATCTATAGATTGTCCTTGATAGCCTTGAGGATCTCTTGGCTCTCTAGGATCCAACATCTAGCTCATGGGGCCCTGCTGTCTCCAAAAATCATGTTATAAAATGAAAGTGCATCATAACCATAGAGGGCATGGAAAAGAGACATACTGATTGACATGTTGTAGGTTGTATTGTCGTAGTACTCTCCCAAGTACAACCACTTCACCCATGATTGTTGTTGACTTGTCACATAGTTGAGTAGATATCCCTCTTTCCATTTGTTTAGATTGTCCATCTACCCATATGTTTGGGTGTGGTAACTCGTGTTGGGAGTGAGTTATGTGCTCGCCAACCCGAAAATCACCTACCAAAAAGCCCCCATGAACCCCCATGAACCTATTGTTCCCGGTCACTAACAATGGTCTTTGGAAGACCCTGCAATCTGAACACCTCCAGGAAAGATGACTCTGCAATTTGTGAAGCTAAAGATCTATATGGAATTGTGAAGAAATGGGCGAACTTGGTCAACCTATCCACCACTACATAGATACAACTGGGAGGCCAGTGATGAAGTCCATGGACATACTCTCATATTTCTTCTGAGGAATAGGGAGAGGTTGTAGTAGATCTGTTGGGTGAGATGGCTCTCTCTTGTTCCTCTAGCAAACCATGCACTCTTGCACATGCCTCAAAACATCCCCCTTGAGACCCTTCTAAGAGAAACACTCCTTGATGTCCCTATATGTCTTGAGGAGTTCGAGGTTTTCTACCATAGGAGAATTGTGTGTTGGCTATATAATCCTCTCCCTAAGTTGTGACCCCAATACCAAGTAAATATTTTCATTATAGTATATCATGTCATCGTCACTCATAACCTGCCATGAACAAAGGTGCCATCTAGTATCTCACAAGCCTATCAGTCCTTGGAATACTCCACCAAGAGATGCACTCTCCAGTCTCGTGTGATATCCATCAGAGATAGAGTCACGAGCCTCTTCGAGAGGGCATCTGCCACTATGTTTTGCTTTCCCTTAACATACTCTATCTCAAAGTCGTAGGCTTGGATCTTGTTGACCCACTGTTGCTATATCTCCTGAAGTTCCTTTTGATCTAGGAAGAATCAAAGATTGTTGTGATCAGTCTTCACCTTGAACCTATTGCCCACTAGATAATGCTATAACTTAGCTAGCACATGTGTTATGGCCAACATATCCTTGTCATAGATAGAGTACAACTGCTCATAGTCATGAATTTTCCAGCTATCATAAGCTATGGGATGGACCCCTTGCATTAGTACTGCCCCAATTCCCTCACTTGATGTGTCACACTCCAATACAAAGCATTGGGAGAAATCTGGTAATGCCAAGCTCGAGAAAGTACTCATGACCAACTTAAGGCACTCAAAGGCCTCTTGCACTGTGTATGACCAACTGAATGCCCCCTTCTTCATGAGTTTTGTAAGGGGTGTCACAAGCTGAGAAAATCCCCTCACGAAGCGCTTATAATATGTCCATATGCCCAAGAATCCCCTCAACTCTATCACGTTCTTAGGCATAGGCTAGTCAACGATCACACAAATCTTCTCCTGGCAGACTCTGATCCCATCCACACCTATCATGTGCCCCAGATAAAGCACCTCATTCAGCCCAAACTCTATCTTGGACATCTTGGCATAAAATTGTTGCTCCTCTACGATGTTCAAGAATTGTTCCAAGTGTTGTAGGTGTTCCTCCCATGTCCCGTTGTAAATGAGTATGCCGTCGGAAAAAAATAAAAAATATATGCG
Organism: Pinus taeda; assembly: GCA_000404065.3. NCBI lineage: Eukaryota > Viridiplantae > Streptophyta > Pinopsida > Pinales > Pinaceae > Pinus > Pinus taeda. Next base: position 110,610 of record APFE030131868.1, on the reverse strand, counting down.
CAGGTTCTTGTTAAACACATGGTTCATGTAAGATTGAAATGTGGCTAGTCGATTAGGAGGCCCAAGGGCATCGCCAGGAACTCGAAGTGCCCATGATGGCACCTACGTGTGGTCTTTGGGATGACCTGCTCCCTCACTTGAATCTGGTGGTACTCTGAATGCAAGTCAATCTTAGAGAAGTACTTGGCTCCTGTAAGCTCTTCGATCAACTCATTAATGTGGGGTATGGGGTACATGTTCTTCAATGTATTCTTGTTTAGGGCCATGTAGTCAATGCACATATGGAGGGTCCCATCCTTCTTCTTCACCAACACCATTGATGAAGCAAAAGGGATAGTTTTAGGCCTATTATGCCCCAAGTTCACCTAAAACTCCTGGATGGCCCTCTTGATATCATCCCTATTGGCCTTGGGACACTTGTAGGGAGTGGTGATCATAGCATGTAATCCCTCCAACCCAATGGTGTGCTCGAACCCACAATCTGGTGGCCTATCTGGAGGGATCTCCCCAAAAATTGTTTGATGTTGCTCCAAGAGTGTTAGGATATCTAGGTGTGGTTATCATGATTGAGATCCTTTCTCTGATATCCAAATCTCCACTACACACTCTATATCCCCATGCCGCAAGTCGGCCTCCATCCAATGGGCTGATATTATATGTGGTGGACAAAAATGCATGACCCTTAACAGGACCAGTTTCCCATCGATCCTGTAAACTCCATCTCCAACTTCCTCCAGTTGGTGGTGACCTACCCCAAATAATACAACCATGAGACACCCATCACCACATTAGTGTCTGGAATATCCACCACAAAGAAATCATCAGCCATGAAATATGTTATGAAACCAGCGTACAAAAAGATAGAAAAGAGAGATAAATGCCTTAGATTTCAGCCTCTTTGAGGGTTAACCTCCTTTACATTGCACAAATGAACAATTCTTGGATGATACAGATGACAATACCTCCTTTCTATATATAGGAGTCTAAGGGGTCATAATATAATCAGAGCCAACATAACAATAATAATGTAAGGGCACAATAATAACAATATGGGGACTACATGGGCACAACAATATAATAAGGGGGTTACACTAGTAGTATAAGGACCTAACATGCCCCTCTCCTTCAAAAAGTGTTGTCCTCAAGGCTTGAGTAGTTATTAATTCTTCTGTATAAAATTCTTGTCCTCGCATGTGGAATCTTCAGCGGGTAAGTTATTCCACTTGATGAGATACTCTGAAATTGATTGATTTTGTAGCTATCACGTTCTTGTTTTTGTGACTGCTCCAAGTTCCAATATGATTTTTCCTTCCTCATCAAGTTCTGGCAATATTGTTTGAATTGGGATCTTCTCGTTATGTAAGGTCGACGTTTTTTAAGTGCATGTAGTCTTGCCAACATTTCCTTCTCATAAATAGCTTTTTGTAAATACTTTCCTTTGATTGGACGAATTTTGAAAGCAATGGGTCTTTCTTCTTGTGTTAAAAAATCACCAATTCCATTTCCCGATGCATCATATTCCACAATAAAGGTTTTTGTGAAGTCTGGCGTAGCTAAGACCAGTGCTTGGCATATTGCCTCTTTAAGATGTTCAAAGGCCTTCGTTGCTTCTGGAGTCCATGAAAATGCATCTTTCTTCAATAATGTTGTTTTCGGAATGTCTTCAGTCTTCATTCTTATTTGATGATATCCTAAATGAAGATCCAACTTGGTGAAGTAAATTAATCCATGCAATTCATCCAATACTTCATCAATGACAGGAATGGGAAATTTATCTTTAATAGTGAGTTTGTTGAGCTCTCTATAATCCTGACACATGCGCCATGACCCATCCTTCTCATGCATCAATACTATTGGAGCAGAGGAAGAACTGACTAGGTTGGATTATACGAACCTCTAGCATTTTTGCAACCATATGTTTAATTTCACTCTTTTGGGCATAGGGATATCTGTAAGGCTTGATGTTTGGAGGAACACTTCCTACAATCAAATGAATAGAATGATCATGATCATGAATAAGTGGGAGGCCTTTGGGAGTCTCCAGTACCTTGGAATAATTGTCCAAGACTTTTTGTAGATCTGGAGAAATAGATGATTTTGAAGTGGGAACCTCTAGCGAACATAATTGTGCAATTACGCCTCGTTTTTCTTTTTGTCCGTTAGAGCTGATTATCTTTCACGGTTTCCTTGTGATAACCTTGAATTCAACTTCCTTTCCTTCCGAAGAAAATTTCATGAGAAGTTCTTGAAAATTAAAAGCTATTGTACCTAAGGATTAGCCATTGGACACCTAATACAACATCAACACCACACATTGGAATGCAAAGCATTAGGTTATCCAATACATATTCTCCCATGGATAGCTTGATATTATGGCACTTTCCATAGCAATTTATGGTTCCTCCATTTGCAACTGTCACTTGACACTCTGGTGCTGGATATAGGAAGCAATTCAATTCCTTGGCTATCTTACAATGAACAAAATTATGGGTACTGCTCAAATCAATTAACACTATTACATTTTTCTTCTTGATATGTCCTTCTATCTTGATAGTTTAAGGAATGGTAATTTGTCCAATGCATTACAAGATATGGTTGGATTCATTTCTTCTTTCTCGATGTGATCTTTCACTCCTTGAAACTTTTTCTTCTTGATATGTCCTTCTATCTTGAGAGTTTGAGGAGTGGTAATTCTTTCCAATGCTTTACAAGATATGGTCGGATTCATTTCTTCTTTCTCTGGGGTTGGTTCTTGGTGTATATCCTCTTCTTTTGATGTTTCTTGATCCTTTTCTTCCTCCTCTTCACAATGTATATAAAATAATTTCTTCTCAGCACACTTATGACCTTTAATGTATTTGTTATCACAATTGTAACAAAGCCCTTTTGCTATTTTTTCTTCCAATTGTTGTGGTGTCAACCTTGTAGGTTATTGAAGGCTAGGAGAAACAACACTTTTTATAGTTGTGAGGGGTAGGCTTCCTTGTTTCCATAATTTTGCTTTCCACTTTTCTTTCCAACATGAATGCCTTCTCCAATGAATCATGTTCCCAAATATGAACCTCATGTTGAATATTATCCTTTAAATTCCCTATGGAGACATCAACCTTTTGCTTCTCTGGAATATCATTTTCCCTTATATTCAATTTTTGAAAGTTCTCAATGTGCTCTGCCATTGAACAGTTTTGTTTGAGATTTATCAATTGGCTAAAGAAGGTGTTTCTCTTTGTATCCTTATAATGTGCTATCATTTCCTCCATGAAAATTGACCACGTAACAAGTGGTTTACGAGAGAAAAGCCCTTTACACCATAAAAAATAATCTGGTTCTAAATATGAAGATGCAATACGTACCTTTTGTAATAGTTGCACCTCATGTAAATCAAAATATTGCTCCATCTGTAGTATCCAATTCACCGAATCTTTGCCATCAAACTTCCTCATATCGCCTTTTCTTGATTTTAGGAGCTAGATCTTGAAATGAATGTAACTCTGTAATTTCAGATCTCCAAGTTTTGGAATTGCGTCCTACAGTATCCCTCTGAGTGCTCTTTCTAACCCCGCAATTCTGATCAAGGTTGGATTCTTCAAGGAAGAGTTATGTCAAATCTCCCACGATGACCTAATTATAGACTGGTTTAGTAGATCACACTTCTACGAAGTGCCACGTGTGACTGTTTCAACCTTACCGATATACGATAAACTACAATTCGTCTTCTTTTTGAAACTTCTTACAAAATTTCAATCTGATGTTTAGAGAGAAAGTTATGACGCTTTTCCCAAGGTCACCTGTTTAGGATGTAATTCAGGAGCCTTCAGAAACCCTAAATGTCTTGGACTATATCTTCTAAAATATAGCGAAACAAGATCTGAAATTCAGGCCTGAACTTCACCCAAATTGCGAATCAAATGGGTTTTAATTTTAGAGTCTGAAACTTCGTAGAAAAAAATTATAGTGAAAATTCCACGATGACCTGTTTGAGATGAAATTCTGGAGCTTGCAAAAACCCTAAATTCCTTAGATCATATCTCTGAAAATATAGTGAGACAAGATCTGAAATTTAGACCCGTGATTTAGACCAATTTTTCCTCAAATGGGTTTTTTTTTTGAGCTTCTGAAACTTCGTAGCGAAACAATTATTGTAAAAATTCCACTATGACCTGTTTGGAGCAGCGAAACCCTAGAATCCAAAGCTCTGATACCAAATGTTATAAAACCAACATACAAAAAGATAGGAAAGAGAGATAAGCACCTTAGAATTCAGCGTCTTCAAGGGGGAAACCTCCTTTACATTATAAAAATGAACAATTCTTGGATGATGCAAATGACAAGACCTCCGTTCTATATATAGGAGTCTAAGGGATCATAATATAATCAGAGCCGACATAACAATAATAATGTAAGGGCACAATAATAACAATAGTGGGCTTCTATGGGGCACAATAATAACAATATGGGGGCTACATGGGCACAACAATATAATAAGGGGGTTACACTAATAACAATAAGGGGTTACACTAGTAGTATAGGGACCTAACAAAATAATTCCCAATCATCAAGGTCAAGCTAGGGACATATCTCATGCACTACATAGTCCTATCCCCTAGTACCTATTGCTGCCTCACTAGCACACCTAGGTTAGTGTGGGAAAAATCCTCAACCCTACAAGGTGTGACCTTGGAATCCATAACACAAATGATGTGGTAGGGTCTAGAAATCCTCAAGTTCAATTGATGCATAACCTTCTTGGTTATGACACAAGATGATACCCCATAATCAAACATACAATTATGCAAAAGTAACCCATTGACCAATAAAGTAATAAAGAAAGGTTGATGGTCCTTGTTACCTATACACATATCACTACTTTTCAAGATGATAGTGGAATCCTCAAAACCATCCTTATAAAAGTTTGACATTTCCTTTCCATGAGGTGCATCAATGGCCTTCAACAACATAGAATTTTGGGAGGGAATCTTTAGGATTTTAGTCACATGTACTAAAATATTTGCATTATTTATCCAACCTCCCAAGTCAATATTTAACCCAGATGTAGGTGGAGTGAAAGTCTTAGGGGAATTTTTATTTTTCTCTTGTTCCTTGCCCTTTCTCAGATAAGTCAAACCTCTATCTTTGGATATCTCTAAAATCTAATTTGTTGAAGGATTTTCTCCATATAACTTCGTGATCATATCCAACTCACCAAAGTTATTCACACTATTGGAAGATGGAGACTTCCTATTAACCTTTTTGCTACTCTCCATAACCTCTATCTAATTTTCCATGGACAGATGATTCTCCTTGCCAACCAAATTTATTTTCTCACTTGTCCCAACCATTCCACTTTCCATTATCCTTCTTACATAGGGACAAGTGGCTTCTTCATGCATATCATCGCAAAGTCTACAATAAGTAATAGAATCATCAATTAAGTTGGTAGACTCAAGTGGATTTGGTGGTCTATGCTCATTGGGAGGTCCTCTTTTTTTCCATTTCTCATTTCCTTTATTTTGGAATATCCTAACTTGATTACTTTCCATGGCCACCAACCTATTTTGGATGGCATTCATTTGATTAGTGTGATCAATCTCCATGGTTTTGATGAGTTGAGTCAACTCTTTAATAGGAGCATGGGCACTTTCCTTTACCTCAACCTTCCCTTGTTGATTCATTTCTAACCATTTCCATGTCTAAGGCTTCAGTTTGAGCTGCATTTAGATTTGCAAGCTTTCTTTCTTCTCAACTCATAAGACGTGTCAACGCCAAAGACATCCAAATAAGAGGACAATAGAAACTTTTCAAGAGGTCTAACATCTTGAGGCATACCCTTTACCACATCATTGAATCTTTTGTTAAACTCCTCCATAATTTCATTCTCATTCTTCTTGATATGGCTAAAGGCGTTAATCAAGTGTCTATCTTCTTTCTTTTCTCCATACTTTTCCAAAAATGCACTACTAATGATGGCTTGCAATGAGTCATACGAGTTAGCAAGACACTCATTTAACTAATCAAGAGCATCCTCTTCTAAAGAGAGGATAAAAAGTCTCATCTTTACATCATCATAGTTAGCACCATTACACCACTTAGTGATGCAAACATTGAAATTATTTATGTGTGATGAAACACTAATGACATTATTACCTTGGAAAGCAGACAACTTCTCAATAGCCTTATCAGGGATATAGTGTGGATAATCATTAATGTTAGTAAAGTTACAAGGAACAAAAGGATCATTCATGATCTTTTGTTCTACTTTTTCTTGAAAAAGCAAATGGGTATCAGAAATAGCCTCTTTCCCAAGATAACAAGAAGTTTACTAGAAGAGAGTCTATTTAGTCTCACTTTAAAAATGTTCTGAGGATCAAGATTGGGGCTAATTAGAACACTTGGATTCCTCTTAGTATAAATACTTGTAGAATTTGAGCCAAGTGGAATCACCACTTAAGCATGAATCTAACTCTAAAAATCCAATGCGTAAAAACCAAAAGTTAATTGTGTTCCAAGTACAAGAGGACTTGTCCCCGAAAATGGCGCCATAAAATGTTGCCGCTTCACTAGCAAACCTAGCTTAGTGTGGGAACAATCATCAACCCTACAAAGTGTGATATTGGTGGAAAACTAAGAGAAGGGGTTGTCACCTAATCCAACTCTCTCCATTAAAGCTCTCTCCTAGTTAAGCTAAGGGGGTGGTCCCTAATGAAGGCTAGCTAATGAAATGTGAGTGTTTAGGAGACTAAGGTTAATGGAAATCTTATCAAATATAACTTGATTTCAAGATGTGAGAAAGCAAGTAAATATATATGGTAAACATTCAACGATTCATTCAAAATATAAAGAACATAAATCAATGTTTTAAAAAAAATTGCTCAAAGTAAATGCCAAGTACTTGCTGAAATGGAAATTCAATGTACAGGGATAAGAAGTTCTGTAAAACCAATGTTAGATGAGAAAATAAAATATCACTTGAAAATGTAAATGTAAATTGTACTTGTAAAGGAAAATTTCAAGTAGCAATAGATAATGACATCAAATAAAAGTGAGCCACATAGTCATCAAAATGACAAGTACATTGAATAACAATATTGCAAGTAAAACTTGAAATGCTCGCAAGGTAAACTGATTAAGATGATGTTCAAAACTAACTAATGTGAAATGAAATTATTTTGGATAATTTTAACCTATATGCCTATCCTAAAGTGAAAAATTCTCCTTTAAAATTCTTACCAAGGGGTAAGTATTGGGATGAATTGCAAGGAAGAAGGGTTGGGGATGCGCTGGTCCTTCATTAACAATACCCTTCCTTTAATCCTTACAAATCATATGTGTTGTCATTCCTACAAGGGGACAAAACCACCTTCATAACTGCAAGGTCACGTACTTTACCTTACTTCGTACCAAATGGAAGAAGAAGTTTTTAGGAAAATTTGGTCCTATTATGTTTATACAACCAAGCTTATGCTTGGAGGTAAATTTTAGATATGCAAGTCTATACTAGAATGCCTAAGTGAAATGCTTATGTATTATTTGTTCCCAAAGTGAAATATTAATAACAATGCTTAAAAAATAAGAGATATTGTTCAAGTAAATTGCACCAATATCTTCAAATGGAAATAATTAAAGTATTTCTAGCTCAATGTCACTTAACAAGTTCCAAAATGAAAAGTTGGACAGGAACAAATCACTTGCAAGTAAATGAAATAGTTGCTAGATTGCCAATTGCTTCAAAAGTAAAGTGAGACAAAATGCTTCAAAAGATATCAACAATTATCAAGATAACAAATAATGCATGAGTTGACACAAAATGATGAAGCAATGTATCCAAGAGATTTATGAAACAATTGTTAAGTAGATGGATTACTAAACAAAACTTAAGCTTGCTAAATAAATGTAGAGTACTTGCTTGCTCAAAAGAAATATTGCATGTGTTGTATTAGATTCCAAAGTACAAGCATTCAAGAAATGGAAATGGAAAACTAACCCAAGCTAAATTTATGAAAAATGAGAGTAGATATGAGTGTTATATTAAAAGACCAATCATGCATGAATGCGATTAGCAAAAACACATTGGAGAAACTAAACCTAAGAGATTAATTCACTCACAAGCAAAGATCCTTCCTCTAAATGGGGGGAAGGGATACCATGGGAAAATTGCCAAGATCCCTCACAAGAAAATTATTTTTTTTTAAAGAGAAAATTACAATGATGATCCTTCTCTGAATGTGAGAGAAAGGCTTCAATATTTGGGAAGTTTTTTACAATAAAATTCAACTTCTTGGCACTTGGATCATCCCTTTGTGAAATAGGAACAATTTTTTATAAAAGGGAAATGGCTACAAGATGCCAATGGTCCTCTCTTATAAATTGAAAACTTATGACGAAATTCTTTCCCAAAACTGCAACCTTCGATAAACATGAAGAAATATGCAAGGAGGAGAGGGTAAGCCTTCCTCAAGCCCACGATTAGCTAAGGATAAGTGACATCATTTGGAACCTTTTGGACAACAACAAAAGAGTCTGCAAATAGTCACAAAGAGGGATGCACACAACCATAAAGAAGGATACAAACTCTATGCTAATAGTTCCTACAAAAGTGTGTTAGATGTGTCAAGTGAAAACTCCCTCAAGCTTCCATAAGAAAGAGTTAGTGAGGACTGCAAAACAAATCAAATGTTAGCTAAAAATTTAGTCAAGAAAATGGGATATATATGTACAATACAATCTGCAAGGGCTAAGATAAAGAGTATGAGTAAACTCTCATCTTTGTTTAGCCATCATTAAGTTCTAAATAACAAATTTTGAATAATGAAGCACAAAAGTTTCTTGAGAAAATAATATAATTTTGAAATAACTTGACATGTATACAAGCTATGGATAGTACCCCTGCAAGAAAATTCTTAATATTAGACTATGAGGTTCAAAGAACAAATGAGAGTTCCTTCAAGAGCATATAAAGAGTGGGTTAGTCTCTCTTAAGACTTCCCCTCATGCTTAACCATTGAGCTACCAAAATAATTTCCTTCTACAAATCAACCAAGGATTAGCTCCTCATATAGATTTGAAAAAATATGCAATGAAAAAGGAGGCCTAGAGATTTATGTGAAATCAACTAGGACTATCTAAATCTAGAGCAATTTTTTTAAATCATGTATTGATGCAAGATAGCTCTACACCCATATATCTCTAAAGCATATCGAAACATGAAATAAATAGCACGTGTAAAGTGAATAAGCACAATTAATCAACAAAATTTCATATCATGATCAAGGAGGAAGAACTTTTCATGAATGAAACACCAAAGTCTTTATTGATATTGAAAGTGTACAAAGTAGCAGAGCTTCTGCAAGCACAAGAGCTCGTATCAAGATTAAAAAGTGAGAACACAAATCTCATTTAAATAGAGAAATAAGAGAAAATATCAAGAGAGACACCATGTGAAAAGTGTGATTGGAGATAATCCCAAGGGAGGCAAATCGAATCCAAGTGTAGAGTAGCCATGACACATGTGAAATCAAGCCAATCAAACTCCTCGAGTGTGCAATGCATCTCCAACCAATAAATGCGAGTTCTCCATGTGCAAGATAGGTGGATGCCAAGTGTGAACCAAGAGGGAGCCAATTCCCATTGAATCTTAACCACCAAACTAGAAGATGACACATCTCAACCTTCCTATGTGTAGAGATGCCAATCAAGGAATGCATGGGTCTCTCTTGATTGTAGGGTTTAACCCTATACAAAAATTACCTGCATACGAATTCTAAAACACATAAAATAAACAATGCGAAAGCATAAGACATAAACCACATATACACAGAGATTTTCCCTTGGATCCCAAAACTGTGACTACCATCTTGATTTTTCATTATGTTCCTTTCAATGTTACAATACATATTTATATATGCCAAAGCATCCAGTACCATGGACCGAAAACTATCGCGTCCAAAAACATGGACCGAAAACCATAGGTAGGTTCGCCCAACCTAATATACGGTCCAAAAAATTTTTTTCCCAGGGCACTACCCCGGACCCCGTAGAGGGGGGCTACCTCACCCCCCACCCTCAAACCCCCCTCAGATAGGGGTGGCTATCGCCCCCCCGTGACCCCCCCACTACGCAATCGGCGTAATGAAGGGGGGGCTTCGCCCCCCCTCTAACCCCCCGGTTCACTACGTAGGTTAGTCGTGGAAAGAATATAACACAACCCAACATTCTCCCACTTGTTGTTTTCTTTACACAATGGGCCACAAGAGAGCTTAGTCATTTTTTCAACCCTGAAACACCCATTGTTTCCCTACACCAGGAGAACTTCTCAGAGCTCATAGATTTTGTCAATGCATCTGCAACATTCTTCAAAGTGTCCACCTTTACCAGCAACACCTTTTTGTCTTCTATCATATCCTTCACAAAGTGATACTGAACATCAATGTGCTTTGTCTTTAAATGGTAAGCAGGGTTCTTAGCCAAGAAAATTGCACTTTGGCTGTCACAATCTATCCTTATAGCTCCCTGTACTAACCCCATACTTGAACACAATCTCTGCAACCAAACTACTTCCTTGCTTGCATGAGTGGCTGCCATGTGTTCTGCCTATGTAGTTGATAGTGCCACTACAGATTGTTTCTTACTCATCCAACTGATTGCACCTCCAAATAGGTTAAACACATACCCACTTGTAGATCTTCTTTGATCCAAATCTCCAGCCCA
>APFE030131868.1:53991-99793 GCA_000404065.3 Pinus taeda | reverse complement strand
GGCACCTGGGAATAACCTTTTGCTACCAACCAAGCTTTGTATTTCTCCACCTTTCCTTCTGCATTTGTCTTCTTTTTGAACACCCATTTGCTGCCAATGAGTTTCCTTTCAGCCGGAAACTCCACCAGATCCTAAGCCTCATTTTTGTGCAGAGATACCATTTCATCAACCATGGTCTCTTTCCAGAGCTTTCCATCCTCTGAATCTACTGCTTCCTTCACAGTTCTTGGATCATCATTAGTAATAGATAAAGCAAAATTTGAACAGAAAGCAGATGGACAATACCTTTCTGGTTGCCTTCTTTCTTGAACTGATTTTCTCACACCCAGAGTTTGTGGCTCTTCATCTTCTGATTCCTCCTCTGCTGTAGAGTCTGATTCTTCCTCCTTTAGCTCAAACTCTATCTTCTTAGGTTCCTTTGGTTGGACTTCATGTTTAATAACATCTTTCACCTCTCTGAACACCACATCTCTGGCTGTACACAACCTTCCTCTTGTTACTTGGTTACAAAGCTTATAACCCTTTAAACCATCCCTTATACCTCAATTAAGATGCACTTTCAGATTTACTATCCAACTTGGTCCATTTCTCCTTTGGAACATGTACATATGCATCACATCCAAATACCCTCAGATGTGAAAGAGATGGTTTCTTACTAGTCCATACCTCTTGTGGAGTTTTATCCTCCAACGCTGATGAAGGTGATCAGTTGACTAGGTAACATGCTGTCTCTACCGCCTCTGCCTAGAATTCCTGTCCTAACCTAACACCATTGAGCATGCTTCTTGCCCTTTCCATCAATGTCTTGTTCATTCTTTCTGCAACTCCTTTTTGTTGAGGTGTATATGGAGTTGTCTTTTGCCGTGCTATACCACACTTCTTACAGAATTCTTCAAATTCCTTACTGCAAAACTCTCCACCATTATCTGTCCTCAACACCTTTATCTTCTTCTCTGTCTGGTTTTCCACCAGAGCCTTGAATTCCTTAAACCTGTCAAAGACTTCAAATTTCTTCTTAAGGAAATATATCCATGTATTCCTTGAGAAGTCATCTATAAATGATACATAGTACATAGACTTACACAGTGATGGAACTTTCACAGGTCCAAACACATCATTGTGCACAAGCTCTAATATTTGTTTCGTCCTCTTACCACCAGAGGGGAAACTCAACTGATTCTGCTTCCCATATACACAATTTTCACAGAAATCAAAATCCAGAGAGCTATTACTCATACCTTCTACCATACCTTTACCATGAAGTATTCAAAGGCCCTTCTCTCGAATATGTCCAAGCCATTGATGCAACAACATGGTCTTCTCTCCAGAGACCACTATATTTTCTACTCCATTTTCAGGAACCATAGAACTATTGCACCCATCAACAACATTGCTACCTTGCCGCTTGTACAGAGTTCCAATCCGAACTCCCCGCATCAATACCAGTGCTCCTCGAACCATCTTGCAGGCATCCTTCTCGAACACTATCTTTACAGCTCCATCATCCAACTTGCTTACAGAAATCAGATTTATGGCCAATGCAGGAATACGCAAAACACTCGGAAGGGTTCTAACCCTTCCACCTTGCAACTTCGACTTTACTTTTCTGCGACCAATGATTCTAGCCTTCCTATCATTTCCTAAGAAGACATCAGCACCATCATGTTTCTCATACTCGAAGAACCACTCTCTATGGGGAGTGAAGTGAAAGGATGCACCTGAGTCAATCAAACATGCCTCATGATCTACATGTGTACTTGAAGAAGCCAAGTACACATCCCCACCTTCACCTGAGGTGGTTTTCACCTCTGCAGAAGGAGCATCATTAGATCCCTTTCCTTTATCAGGAGCTTTAGATTTATAGTCCCTTTTGTAGTGCCCTTCCTTTTTTCATTTCTAGCACACCACCTTTATAAGTTTTCCTGGAGATTTAGATCTCCACTCAATGACTTATTTTTGTTTCTATTCTAGGACCGTCCTCGTACAGACAAGGCATCACCATTTTGGCTCTCCATATTTTTCCGTCTCATCTCCTCCATTAGCAAGGATGAGACTATTTCATCAAACTACAAGGCAGTTGCATTGCTACCTATTGCAATAACCAAACTATCCCACGAATCTGGTAGAGAACACAATAAACTGATGCACTTATCTTCATCTGAAATTTTCATATCAACAGATGCTAATTGACTTACCACAGTATTAAATGCGTTCAGATGCTTTGTCACCGAGTCTCCATCTTTCATCCTTAGGTTATATAGCTTTTTCTGTAGGAACAATTTATTCACCAGAGACTTAGACTGGTACAAAGTCCCTAACTTGTCCCACAAGGCCTTCACCGTAGCTTCCCCTGATACATTCAACAATAATGAGTCTGAGACACACAATCGTATTGTGCTCTTTTCCTTCCGATCTAACTTCTTCCATTCTTCATCGGACACTCCTGTTGGTTTAGTACCCGAATCTACCGCGATCCACTAATCTTTATCCACTAACAGATCCTCCATCTTTAGTTTCCATAACTCAAAATTTTGACCATTAAATTTCTCGATCTCTATCTTTCCATTGCTCACCATCTTCTTTCGCCACCAGAATCAATTTCGTAGATATCCCACTGAATAGGGTCTACCACAGGCCTAAGCGAAAACCCCTCAGCAATGAAGGTGTCCCCTTGAAGCCAAAACAACTATGATACCAAATGTAGGTTTTAACCCCGTACATAAATTACTTGCATACGAATTCTAAAACACATAAAATAAACAATGCGAGAGCATAACACATAAAACACATATACATAGAGATTTCCCCTGGATTCCAAAACTGGGGCTACCAGCTTGATTTTTCATTATGTTCCTTTCAATATTACAATACATATTTATACATGCTAAAGCATCCAATACCATGGACAGAAAACCATCACGTCCAAAACCATGGACCAAAAACCATAGGTAGGTTCACCCAACCTAATATAGGGTCCAATTTTTTTTTTCTTTTTCCTGGGGCACTACCCCAGACCCCGTAGAGGGGCTACCCGCCCCCCTCAAACCCCCTGGACAGGGGGGACTACCGCCCCCCTTGTGACCCCCCCACTGCGCAATCGGCACAACAAAGGGGGGGTTTCACCCCCCTTATAACCCCCCAGTTCACTACGTAGGTTAGTTGTGGAAAGAATATAACCCAACCCGACATTGATGTTGCATGGAGTTTGAAATGAAGTATAGTTGCCACATATGGATGATGAGTTGAAGTGAAGTGGAGACATATTTCCACAAAATTAGCAATCAAATATGCCACCATAGTCTTAAACAATTTGTTAACCTCATCAAGCTCGCCCATAGGAAATTTGATTTCCCTAATCTTAGCAAAGAATTCGATTTTCTCATGTCTCAATCCCTTATGTGATGTTATGTGCCAAATAATCTCTACCACTTGTCTTTGACTTGACTTTTAACTTGAGATAATTTCCATGTCATGGAGTTCTCTTATTTTTCTCCATTTAATTTATTCTTGGGTTAATTTATTGCTATATTTTCTAGTAAACTTAAGAAAACTGGGTTTTGAGGGCCCATAACTTAATTTATACCATTCAAAGTGTGTCTTAGTAGAAAGTTGAGGAGTATAGTTGTAATTTTGATCACACATACCCCATGCAACTTCTTTAGACATCAATAATCACAATTTATATATAGAATTAATTAAAATTTCCGTCGAGCATAAAATTTAAAAAATGACCCCTAAACTTAATCAAAATCCATGAAACTTTACGAGTGATTTATTATAGTAATATAAAATGATTCTAGACATTAGGAATCACCTAAGGCCTTTCCTTCAAGCCGTACTCTGACTTTGGGGTTATGACTGGGAGAAAAAAATCAATTAATTATTAAATGCTAAAAGGTACCAATAATTAACCAAGTAAAAAAACCCACTAGAGTGAACTCACTTGAGGACAATGTCACAAGTTACCTAGGCTTCTTACATGAATCAATTCATCATACTAGCATCACTTTACTACATCCCCATAGGGCTTACAAAATCTGAGTACAATGGAGAAGAAGATAAGAAGAAGAAGAAAGAGCTTAAAATCTATGATGATCTCTGAACTTTGATGGCACACGAATGTTATGACATATCCTCAGTCATGGAGTCTTCAATTCTTCAAGTGTGATTGAATGGTCAACAATACCAACATTGAAAACCCCTCAAATGTCTCTATGTGTATACCTCTCTGCTCCACCATCTAGGCATCAATAAAGTTGTGGGTAGCCCACTATCCACTAACACTGAAACATGTTGTCCTTGCACCGTCCCCCAGATCCGCAATGTCAAGTAATTCATAACTCCTTGAAGTGAAGCAATCACCCCTCCAATAGGCAACAACAAACCTCCTCCCTAAGGTGGTTGTGTTTGTGTTAATTTTAGGTATGTTCTATGCTTAGAGAAATTTATTTCAATCTTCACAATTAGATCATCATATCAGCATTAAAGTAAACTGCAGATAGAACATAAACATAAATCACAGAAGACAATCCAAGACAAGAGGACACAAGATGTGGCACTAGCCAGGGACAAACCCCAATGTGGGGAAACCCTTGATCATTTCTTCTTTTATGTTCTTCAAAGTTCAACAGAGAAAAAGAGAGATAGTACATTTATAGTAGAAGCCAACATTTTGACTTTTGATATTTGCATGAAATCAGTTGAAGACATATTGCTTCAACTGATTCTCTAAGGTGACTCCTTCACCTATCATAGTGCTGCCTCTCATCCATTTGCTGCACCTTACCATGTAGTGCCAGGCTGTACCATCATAGTGCTAGACCTAGATGACTGAGCTGCTCTCATTTGTTTTCATCATCATGCTTCTCTTTACTAACATGCCCATTATGCTGCATCTTCCTTCATCATGCAACCCTATTCATCATCATGCTACTCCTTACTCATTATGCTACATCTTCTTTCATCATGAAACCCTATTCAAATCTTTACTTAACATGCCCATTATGCTACATCTTCCCTCATCATTCCTTTTGCCGAGATCATCATGATGCACATTCACATTAGTGCCATTGAGATCAAGTTTGTGAGACCACCATTCACTGGGATATGAGAGCTATATCAAGATCAAGAAATGATCCTATAACTATCATAAGACTGTAATTAAGAACATATCACGGAGATCATTCTTTGTCATTAATATATACTCATTGATCACCAAGTATAAGTCATATCCTTACAGATTTGACTGGGAGAATGTCGAGATCACCTGTAGTGATGCCGAGACTATATCGCTGTAAACCTTCTCCCTCATTGTGACTGTGTATGGAATAAGTGCCTAGATAATGCACTACTGGGAGAGCACCGAGATACATGTATATCTACTTATATTCTGAGGTTGTTGTTCCTCAAGCACTCGAGTTGATGACTGTTCCTATAGTGAGGTGCAGTCAAACCCTTGGCTGCAGCTCAGCTTCAAGCGGAGATGACTACGGCTCCTTTTCATGAATGTGGCTCCTCCTCATAACTGCGGCTAACTGTGGCTAATGTTTTCATGACTGCGTAGAGTCTCTGCGTATAAAGAGTCTTCATGATTGTGTATGTGTATAGAGTCTTCATTTACTGTGTATAAGTGTTTACTTCGTATTGACTGCGTATGCATATAGAGTCTTAATCTCCATTGACTGCGTATGCGTATAGAGTCTCCATCTCCATTGACTGCGCATGCATATAGAGTCTCCATTTCCATTGACTGCATATGCATATAGAGTCTCCAATGACTGTGTAGGATCAACGTACTGTGGCTAGGGCATTAGCTCGGGCATCATCTGTAGCTAGGGCATTATACACTTAGCCCAACGTATCTTCTTAGTGTCTCTCCTTCACCAACAACCCAAAGACGTGGAGAGGAGAAGATCACATGAAGAGTGTATCCAAATGACTTCATATCCTCTTCTATTTATACTAAAATGTAGATGATGAATAAACATGTCTATTGGGCTTCTGAGCCTACTCAAGTTGCTAGCCGACTTGACAATTTGTCTTATAACACAAATAAATTCATAACTCCATGAATACTTGATGGAATTGGATGATCTTTAGATCAATCCTACACCTCTCGATGAGAGGGATCCAATAAAAATATCAGCTACCATAAATAAGATGACACACATGGAGGTTGGCCCTAGTTGCCAATTTTAACACTCCCTCTCAACTAGGGAGAACTCCATTCGCTGATCCATATGTCCAACTGTACTATCTTTGCCATCAGTGCCCTGCACTTCTCTGCTCAGCTCTGCTTTGTTCAGCTCTGCTCTACTCAGCTTTTCTTTGCTCAGCTCAACTCTGCTCTGTTGAACCATGAAGAAGAAGAATTGATCGAGAATGTCTCATACCATTCTCCACTGACCCGAAGTCAGTCTCAAAGTGGGTACCACTGGTCCCAGACCAGTCCTCTATTGACCTGAAGTCAGCGTCATAGTGGGTACCACTCTCACTGGTCCCATACCAGTATCATTGATCCCAGATCAATGAAGGTCATCCTAGCATAGGGAGTCCAGTAGATATGACGGTGCGTCCATCGAAAGATCTACTATGGTCCCTATTCTCATTTCCCTGCCCATTGATCAGATGAGGGGTACTTCCCATGAGTCCCAAATTGCATGGGTAGGATGCCTCGACAGGAGAACTAATCATCCTATCCATAGGAGAGCGAATCATCCTATCCCTCAAGAGAGCGAATCAACTTGTCCACAGGAGAGTGAATCATCCTGTCCACAGGAGGGCGAATCATCTTGTCCACAGGAGAGCGAATCATCCTGTCCATGAGAGAGCGAATCATCCTGTCCCACAAGAGAGTGAATCATCTTGTCCATAGGAGAGCAAATCATCCTATCCACAAGAGAGCGAATCATCCTATCCCACAAGAGAGCGAATCATCTTGTCCACAGGAGAGCAAATCATCTTGTTCATAGGATAGAAAATCATCCTCTGCATAGGAGAGAGAATCATCCTGTCCACAGGAGAGCGAATCATCCTGTCCCACAAGAGAGTGAATCATCTTGTCCATAGGAGAGTGAATCATCCTATCCATAGGAGAGCAAATCATCCTGTCCATAGGAGAGCGAATCATCCTGTCCCACAAGAGAGCAAATCATCTTGTCCACAGGAGAATGAATCATCCTGTCCATAGGAGAGCGAATCATCCTGTTCAGCACGTGCCACCAAGGGAGGGTGAGTCACCCTGTGGTCGTATGTTGCTCCAGTAAGAACCCCAAGCCCTCAGAGCTCCTAGAGCTCAATGTATGCAACATGCAGGACCCTTTTACAAGGGTCTCTCGACAACTCCAAGTCGTTTGGGAAGATCATAGATTTGATCTTTCCACGGGGCTTTAACAAAATGACGACGAATGCGATGGAGCCTCCTTACTCATCGACTCACCATATTCTAGATAAGGCAGTGTCTGATGTCTATCTGCTAGAGCAATCATCGAATACGAGATTCCTTTATAATCGAATCCCACCCCTGGTTTTCACAGAGAATCACAGTGGTATTCATCATGTGTACAATCAGCTCACTTAAGAGCTTCTGCAACCATGCAACTTCACACGAGATCATACTCGTAGCTATGTATTCAGTCTTGGTCGTGCTTATAGCAATCGACTTCTGCTTCCTGCTCTATCGAAGCAGAATCCAAAGAAAACCAACACTGAGAAGTGCTCTACTGAGCCTTCACACTGCCTGCTTAGTCAACATTTGAATAATCACGCAGTTTCATATTTTCGGTAGTGTATCTTAGTCTATGAGAGATTGTGCCCCGAAGATATCTCAGAAGATTCTTGGCACCAATATAGTGAGGCTCAACCAAATATGAGCTCACCATGCTAGCTGCAATACATATGTCCAGACGGAAGTTTACCAAGAACATCAATGTGAATGAGTTTATGAAACTCAGAGACATTTCCCAAATCTGGTCTGACATCACTACCATATAACTTCTAAAAGTTAAGATTCCCGAGGTAGTCACAGGCTTGCAGTTTATCATTCCACATCCGGAATCCAACTCCCTCTTACTTTTGCAAATGAGAGGGTCTGCACCTATCAGAAATAGGCCATCCTCATAAGGTGCTGGTATGAGAGGTCTATCATCCACAACCTTCGGATGGTTTGGATCGGTTTCACTCCTAGTGAATCTGAGATTTATCAAATAGCTATCGATCCTCTCATACTACACCCGGGGTGTTTTGATTCAAGCCATAGAGGGCTTTCTTCCACTTGCATATGCGAGATTCTTGATTATCAATCTCAAACCCCTTGGGTTGTTCCACACCTGTGGACCTGCTACATGAGGGGAATGGTCCCCTTGTAATATTTTCCTTTGGTACATCTCAGACATGTACTTTCATGCTCTTTTTGAATTCAGGCTTCCCTGTCACCATCTGGCTTACAAACCTCCGGTGCTATGTATCAATGGACATGGTCCCTAGTGGACTTCCTGTAACTTGATACAACCCTGAACTCAAAAACATCTTTGAAAATTCTATTTTCAAACATGTATCTTTCCATCGACGAGTGCCACCTTGAAACCTTCGACTTCCATTGTTGAAATGGACACCAGGTTCTTTTTGTGATCAAGTACTAAAAAGAGATTCTGTAATTGAATCGAGTTACCCTCATTCAATTGAGAGGTAACATTCCCTACACCCTTTTTGAGATAGGTGGCATCGACTCCAAGTATAATCCCACGATTGTTTCCATCTCTACCAAATTAGAGAGTGCACCCTTCTATCCGATGAAGTGCCTTGAAGCACTATAATCAATAAGCCAGATTCCCAAAGAATCTAAAAGAGAGGGCCAATACAAGATAACACTTCTTTATCTTATCAGAAACAACATTTGATTCTTCATATCTTGGGTTCCTTGCTTTCTATGAAGAGTCAGCCATTTCCTTGATGACCTACATTACCTGTCATTCCTTTGATTAGTCCCTGGAATCATTGTTATCATCATCAAGTGATGTGTCCCTGCCATTCGAATACTCCTTTGCATAATGGCCGAACTAGTTATCTGTCTTTCCTTCCACCCTGAGATCCGGTCTTCCAATGAAGTGATATTAAGGTAGGCCATCAAAAACTTCCGCTACGCTAGTCAGATAATATTCTCTGCTTCGACTTCACCCTCGATGAATTTGAAGAGGGATGAGGAATCCACTGATCCAACTGTATTTGGTGATTGTTCTTTCACTCTTTCTTGGGCATTGACTTCACCTCAGCTTTGATACCATGTTAATTTTAGGTATGTTCTATGCTTAGAGCAATTTATTTCAATTTTCATAGTTATCTCATCATATCAGCATTAAAGTAAACTACAGATAGAACATAAAAATAAATTGCAGAAGACAAGCCAAGACAAGAGGACATATGTGGTGTTAGGCAGGGACAAACCCCAATGTGGGGAAACCCTTGATCAATTCTTCTTTTATGTTCTTCAAAGTTTAGCAGAGAAAGAGAGAGATAATACATTTACAATAGAAGCCAACGTTTTGAATTTTGATATTTGCATGAAATCAGTTGAAAACATATTGCTTCAACTGATTCTCTAAGGTGACTCCTTCACCTATTGTAGTGCTGCCTCTCATCCATTTGCTACACCTTACCATGTAGCACAAGGATGTACCATCATAATGTTGGACCTAGATGACTGAGCTGATCTCATTTGTTTTCATGATCATGTTGCTCTTTACTAACATGCCCATTATGCTGCATCTTCCTTCATCATGCAACCCTATTCATCATCATGCTGCTCCTTACTCATTATGCTACATCTTCCTTCATTATTCCTTCTGTTGAGATCATCATGACGCACATTCACATTAGTGCCATCGAGATCAAGTTTGTGAGACCACCATTCACTGAGATATGAGAGTTATATCGAGATCAAGAAATGATCCTATAACTGTCATAAGACTGTAATTAAGAACATATCACGAAGATCATTCTTTGTCATTAATATATAGTCATTGATCACCAAGTATAAGTCATATCCTTACAAATCTGACTAGCAGAATGTCGAGATCACCTATAGTAATGCCGAGACTATATCATTGTAAACCTTCTCCCTCACTGTGACTGCGTATGGAATAAGTGCCTAGATAATGTACTATTGTGAGAGCACCGAGATACATGTATATCTAATTATATGTTGAGGCTGTTTTTCCTCAAGCACCTAAGTTGATGACTATTCCTATAGCGAGGTACAGTCAAAACCCTTGGCTGCGATTCCTTTTCATGACTGTGGCTCGTCTTCATAACTGTGGCTAACTGTGGCTAGTGTTTTCATGATTGCGTAGAGTCTCTGCGTATAAAGAGTCTTCATGACTGTGTATGCATATAGAGCCTTCATTTACTGTGTATAAGTGTGTTAAAGCCCCGAAAATCGTTGCAACAACATGGGGGATGACCACACGGTCCAGACCTTAAAACAATTCCTTTTCTGTTTGGAATGGTGGTTCCGACTGGTTCAACTAGGTCCAGTTACCTTCTCTCAATCTCCAATGGCTTTAAAATATGACTTTCATTCACCAATAGAAAAGAGACATCAGATCAACCCTCTTGTTGATCAGGCAAGAAAGTGATCATTAAGCTGATTTGGGGCTCAGCCAATCCACTACTAAAGTTTGCCTCTTTGGGAAAAGGACTTAAAAGAATGTAGAAATTAATCTAAATGCAAACTTATTCTAAGATACAAGCAAAAGAAACTGTCTTAATCCTATCTCAATTAGGCAGATATAGATCTAACCCAACCAAGAGCAGCTATTTAAAATATTGGGATTTAAATATGTCTGGCTTATAATGAATATTAAGCTAATGAAGTAGTTCAGTTAACTGACATTATGAATATTGCACACATCCTATTGAGACCTTTTAACTGAAATAATCAATCAACAACACTCAGGAAGAAGTTCATAAAATGATATTGATCATTTAATCAATAACTTGAATTATTAAATAATAACATGTGGAAGAAGTTCACAACATATCACTATTTATTAAACCAATATTAAAAGACAAATTTATGAGTAAATAGTTACCTAGAAATCAGAATTCAGCCCATAAGAGCAGAGATAATAATAACATAAAATAGAGACAAATTACCCATACCGACAAAAGTGCACAAATATGAAAGTAAATTGAGACATTCCTGTCATCAATAATGAAACGAACATTTAAAATAATAGTATTCGAAATATCAAATTATTGAATCCATTTCTCCAGCTCCGGTCTCTAATATTCCTTTACAATGCCTGAGCTTCTGCTTTCAAAACCAAAGCTACAATAGTGCAAACTCTGTTCATTATACATAACTCAGAATGTAGAAGAAAAACCTCAATAATCATGAGATCTGAGATTCCACTCCTCCCACCTACAACTCTAAATCCCTATTACAAAAGTGCTTTTAGAATTCCAGAATTGCAGAGGAGAGCAACCCCTATTACATTTTGCAATCTGCTATTTATAATATTTGCAAAGGAATTCTTGAAAGGAAGGTTTTTTTGAAGAAAAATCTGCCAATCACTTTTATTTGCTCAAACTTCCAATCTTTTAATTGTTGGAGCATTCTCAATGATTAAGATCTTTTCTCCATATCTCTTTTATTGTTTTTTTGCAAAAAGAAATCAAAATAAATTAAAATACAACAATAAAATCAAGATGTCATTTCTGGCATTTAAAACAAATTCAATCAAATACAATTAAATAAATAATTGAAAATAAAATGTAAGCTTTCTATTGATGCCTGGGATGGTTTAATTGGCCAAGGATATCATTGATGAATGGTTCTACATTGAAAAGAGGCTTGGACAAATGAAAATGCATAAAATAAAAATCAAAAAAATTGATTTTGTTTTAGAAATTCGGAGCTTGATCTTCTGCCTAATTTTCGAATCAATAAATGACCAAATCAGTTAGTGAAACCTCCTCAGAGATGTTCTCCTTGATTTTATCTTTCGAATGAGCCATCTTGGGCCTCATTTGGCCAAGCAAAACTCAATCTATGAGCTTCCAAATTTGATGGGTCAAAACTGTTACAATTCTAGAATTTCTGTCGCTGAGCTAAAAATCAGAATTTTAAAAAATTTAATCCTAAATTAGAATTCTAATTATCTAATAATTAATTCTAATTCATTTGTTATCATAAACTAATTATTTAATAAGCTATTATTAATTAATCTTAATCTAACTAATTAATACTAAATAATAATTAAATTTTATATATTAATTAATCTCTTTAATTTAAGATTTAATATTAAATATTAAATAACTATTTTAATATTAATTTAAAACTATCCTACACCACTATATTTATATTACCACTTTACTCATACGTATGAGTAAAAACTTCAAAGTAAAAACCAAACCACAAAGCTCATACGAGACTTTGGTTAAAACGACACATCTTTTGACTTTTCACATTCGCACATCGGGAGGTAAGGGTCTCGCAAATTTTAAAAATTGTGTCAAGTGAAATTTTGGAAACGATTTTTGCGATCCAAATGTAATAAATTTATTATTATTTTATTATTATTTTATATATAGTTTTTATTAATATTTAAATTTAATTAATTTGAGATTTAATATCAAATATCAATTTTTTATTTTAGTTTTATTTTAATGATGTTTAGTTTAGTTATGAAATTTTCTAAAGCCTAATTTGCCTATCTAAGCTACAACTACTTTGACATTTTGATTTTTCGAGATTAGTAGTTTATTTGGAAATTGGAGTAAATTTCTAAAATCTCGATGCTTCATGATTTGGCTGTATAAGTAAAAATAAAAAATGTTAGTAAGAAATAACTAGGGGTTAATATTTAAAATAAATGGATTATTGAACTAATTTATTTACAAAAATGGGATATTTACATTTTATGCATTTTTAACCCAGGCGACATAAATGATTAGACTTCATTGGAGCGTCATTTACAAAGCAGTGGTTGAAATGAGGCAAAACAAGCATCAATGGGAAGCTTATGAAAAATTGATTTTAACAAAGCAATCAAAACAAAAATCCAAAGAAAATGAAAAATTAACAATCGCATAGGATAATCAACTAAATTAAAATCCTAAAAGGTGTTTAGCCAATTTTTTTATAGAAAGGGTCCCTATTGTTTGAAGTGAACAAATCAAAAAAGGGGGGGTTGTGTTTTACCACAACAAAGTGTTTACTGCATATGCGTATAGAGACTTCATTTACTGTGTATAAGTGTTTATTGCGTATGTGTATAGAGTCTTCATCTCCATTGATTGCGTATGCGTATAGAGTCTCCATCTCCATTGACTGCATATGTGTATAGAGTCTCCATTTCCATTAACTGCGTATGCGTATAGGGTCTCCAATGACTGCATAGGATCAATGTATTGTGGCTAGGGCATTATCTCAGGCATCATCTGTAGCTAGGGCATTATACACTTAGCCCAACGTATCTTCTTAGTGTCTCTCCTTCACCAAAAACCCAAAGGCGTGGAGAGGAGGAGATCACATGAAGAGTGTGTCCAAATGAATTCAAATCCTCTTCTATTTATACTAAAACATAGATGATGAATAGACATGTCTATTGGGCTTCTAAGCCTACTCAAGTTGCTAGCCGACTTGGCAATTAACACAAATAAATTCATAACTCCGTGAATACTTGATGGAATCAGATGATCTTTAGATCAAGCCTAACCTCTTGATGAGAGGGATCCAATAAAAATATCAGCTGCCATAAATAAGATGACCCACATGGAGTTTGGCCCTAGTTGCCACTTTTAACAGTTTGTGGTGGTCCAGCTCCCATGGAATAGGATCCTCCATCTCTTATTTCTGTCTCTTGCTCAATCTCATCCTCAAGCTCACTATCTGAGTACATCTCAATGTAGTGGGCCTTTGCCTTGGCACACTTATGCCCTAGTGCCCACGACTCCTAACACATACAACATAACTTCCTCCTCCGTAGGTCCCTCCTAGTCTCATCATCGATTTGACCATGCCTAACCTCCTGCTGTGTATGTCTAGTATCTCTGCCTATTGGGGAGCAGTGGGTATGGCAGGGATAGAATCCCTGGTATTGCACACTGTGTTGACCATATCTTTGGTTTGGGAGATGGAATCCATCAATGTCGTGGGCTTATAAGCCATCACCCATTCACGTAGGGGGTCATTTAGCCCCTCTACGAACAACATGATCAATCAAGCCTCTAAAATGTTCGTGACCATTACTGCCAACCTATGAAACTCTGATATATATGTCTCCATGCTGCTAGTCTGTCTTAGGTGTGCCATCTCTCTGAAGTGTAACTCGAGGTTCTTCCTATCAAACCTCTCGATCAACCACCTAGTAAATTTTGTGTAAGAGGTGATGTGGATGTGCCCAAGTGTGATTAGGCCATGGTAACACCACTCCAGTGTGTCCCCTTCCAAATGCAATTTCGTAAAACTGATGGCGTCTATCTCACACATGGGATTCAGATGGAGGTAAGTGTCATAGTTGGGAAGTGTGACCCTCCCGAATATATTTTTCACCTCCTGGCTCGACTTCTCTCCTCTGAAAGATTTACTAGTCCCAGTCTTGTGTCTCTTCTTGAGGTGTACAAACACCCCAAAGGACATAACTCTCTCAATCCTAGGGTCTAGCCCGTCATACTCATCAATCCCCGTCTCTACAAAGTGCATCATATCTGCAACAAGATTTGGTTACTTATCTTACTCAGGTTCATCCATAAATTGCAACACAGTGGGATGTTTTTTTGGAAACGCACTGGATTATGGGGTTGCTAGAATGCACACTCATGTGTGTGGTGGATCCCTCCTCCTGATCTGCAACCCTCATCTTCATTGTTTTCATGCCCCTAGTTGTTCAACACCTACAAACCCATCATTTGTTGCATCATGTCCATCATTAGTTGACCCTACTTCAAAATCCGCTTGTTCACCCTAAAAAACTCATCAATAATTTGGTTTCCCCCCCTTGTCTTGGTTTCTCATCACGACCTTTCCGCTCCATGCGTTCTCTAACATTGTCCAACTCAGTGTCTGAAAAGGGGTCAAGCCCTCCTTCTCTACCACTTCCTTTACCTCTACCTTTGCCTCGAACCTATTACCCACCACCTGTGGGTGATATCCGTAGGAGAATTTTATCTCCTAGATGGTACCCAACTATCAACTAGTAGTCCCTTGTAGCCACTAGATAGCTTAATGTTCCACTCTCTCCACCACTTGAGCCAACCATATGCTCCCTCACCCATCTATTATGATTGTATGTTTGAAGGTGGGCCTTCCAACCCTGAATGTATGACTTTTCATTGTGTATTTGGATATTTTTGTTTACTTATCGTGGACACTTTTGGGCATGGATTAGTGGGGGGGTTCAATGGAAAGAGTGGGATTGGTTTGTATTCTTGTCTCCTCTGTCCATTTTGATAGTTAACCTTGTATCCTAGTCCTGTGGGATCTCCTTTATTGGCTACTAAGTTTAGGGACGACACTACATGGGAAATCCTGATTTTGGTTGTGTGGTCCCACTTCCCGACACCACATACATCACTCCCTTCCACTCATTATAACCGCTTTCACCATATTTCCCATTTGGGTCCATATTTTTCCATTGGGTCCACTAGGAGTTAGCTTCCCCATTCCCTTTTCCACAATTTTGGTTAGGATGGGGACAATGCCCCAAAGGTTGATGTAGCTAAAAAGAAAGGAAAAGCATAATTTGGCCACTCTCAATAGCAAAATGTATCACAAAATGCAAAATGGACATACAAATTTAGCACGTGGGAAAAAGGCAAACATGAGCTCTACCCCTATCATTATGGCCATCACCATGGTTTTGAGGGGCCCTTATATTAGCCCCCTACATCATTAAGGAACACATGATTGTCCAACCCTTGGTGGGTGAT
Source organism: Pinus taeda (assembly GCA_000404065.3). Taxonomy (NCBI): domain Eukaryota; kingdom Viridiplantae; phylum Streptophyta; class Pinopsida; order Pinales; family Pinaceae; genus Pinus; species Pinus taeda. The sequence goes on along the minus strand of APFE030131868.1, from coordinate 83,863 downwards.
GAACCGCCCCACCTAAAGGGGGTATTCACTTTCATTCTTACACATCATGCTCTCATCCCCTGGACCCCCAAGGAGTTATAAAAAGGAAAATCAATAAAAGGAAAAGGGAATAGGAAGAAGGGTGTAAAAACAGAGGTAAGGGTAACTCATGTACCACAATTGATCCCTCCTACATATATACACCCAAGTGCAGGGTTCCCTTATCATAACTACCCTTGTATTGTGGCATGTGGCTTGGAGCATTCCCCTAATGCCCCACTCTATTTCATCATTTATTCACCTTGGGCATGCTTCTTGATGGATGTACTATGGACTTGTCACTCCCTTAAAGGTTGAAACCACCTCATAGAGTCCTTGGTTAACCATGTTCCTGAACTTGGAGACACTTGTACAATCTAAAGCCCATTATGGAAGGGCATGCCAGTAGGAAGTGTCCACTCAGTTCCATGATTAGTAAGCTCATTTACTCAATTGCACTAATGATTTATTGTACTGGAAGGTGAGGAGATGCAATGGATCTTGTAAAGGATTGCAATCTAGTATTTATCTAGGGTTTGGTCTCCCTATACAAGGTCTGAGCCCTCCAGAGGTTTATATTGTCATTTTTAGGGTGAGCGTTGAGATCCATTGGCCTCCATTATAACAAAGAGAATAGTATTCTACCACATCATGGGATCCATCAGTACTATAACCACGCCTCCCACATTTACTCACTTTCACTAACCTGCCGGGGTAAACATGAGTTGAGGGCTACTATGAAATTACTCAACCTCCTAAGTGAAATTAAGGAAGTGGAATTGACAAACCAAAACTTTACTGACCTTCCTCACGAGCTACAGGGCCCACAAGAGCTAACCAACCACTCCAGGTGCCCAAACCCTGAGCTAACTTTCCTTTAGAGTGACCTAGACTCCTAGTCGCATGCACAAGCCTGCATCCATGCAACTTTAGGCCTCCAGTCACATGAATAAGTTTGCAAGGTAGCGATTGCAGTCCTAATTTCCCAGTTCTGAGCCTGAAACCATGAAATTTGTGCCACCTTTTGATCTGATAATCACCCTATGAGTGACCTCAGTTGAAGATTTATTAAACAAAAGGTATTACAGACTCATGTGCTCGTGTGTCTGTTCTGTGTTATTGAAACAATGGATTGATCAGATTGCCAATACACAGAAAACAAGTGGAGAGACGGTAGAGAAATACAATAAGCAACACAAAGACACAAACAATTTTTAATAAGGAGTTCACCCCTATTTTCGAGGGCTACATCTCCGGTCCAGCTCTCAGTGGTGGCCTTGTTTTATTGTGTCTTTAAGCAGAGAATTACAAATACAGGGACTTAATGCAAGTTCTCCTGAAGTAGATTTGCTTGGTAGGGTGGTTCTTGGATTCCCCAAGCCACTCGGAGTACATAGACTCTTGTTCTTCCTACCAGGTCTGTGACCCTCGGTCTACAGTGGAAAGAGCTGAATGTGATGCTCAGTCCGGACAGATTCCTTTGTGGGAATGCTTGAATCTTCAAGCTCTCTGGTGCTCGATGCTGCCTGTGGTCAGCTCGACCGTCTGTCTCCTCTGCTTGGCTTTACTGTTCTCTATGTTTAGTCCTCCTCTCGGGGTGCACTGTTCACTATCTCTCTTGGTCGCTTGGACTCCTCTCCATATCCCCCCTTCGACTGTCTCTGTTCATGGCTTTAACCATCCGATCCCTATGCCTGTTTAGTTCCTCTCCAGCCTGTGTCGATTCACCTTCTGCAATTGCGCTTGGAATTCCCTGTTCGGCGTCAACGTGAACGCTCGGGAAGTGCCACGTGTCCCCATCTAACTAGTGCCAGCATGCTTCGTTGGTTCGTTTCTTCCGTTACATGGTGTATGTGTTCTTTCTCCACCGTAGTGGTCAAACAGACTCCAAATCCCTTTAGAACGCGGCTTAATCCCCTGTCGATTCCGCTTCCTCCATCGGGTGCAATCTCAGCCGTCCGATATGGGCTCCTCCAGATCCAATGTCATACACACGTCGAGCGCAGTTGACTTGCTCGACTGATAGCGCGCGATCACGACAGTTTTTCTCTCACCTCCGTTGCCATGCATCGATCGCTGAGTGGGATTGCTCTGCTCTCCTCCAAAACCTCTTACCGTTCAAGGGCGCCCCGATCGATACCACTGGTTTTCCAGAGCGTGGGTCCCGCCTTTGTCCTTTAGCGCTTTTTTTTTCTCTGCCCGCGGTTCTCTGTCCCCCAATGCGACCGAGTGCTTAAGGCTTTTCCATTTTAGCCTTGTTTGCCCAGTGATGCCGCTAATCGCGCATCAAAATCGCCTCCTTTTCCCGATCCGGGGCTCTTAGGGGCTGCTTTGACCTCCTTTGTAGTCTCCATGGGCCTCGATCAGCGCGCTTTGACCGAGGTCCTCGTCGTTCCACGTTGGTGGCCATTGCCACTAGTTCAAGGCATTTTTTGATCGCTGTTTCGGAATTTTCAAGGATTTTTTCAACTCGATACAGTCAAGGTTCTTGACAGTCTTTTGTGGATCCGATTTGGATCACGACCTTCTCACTAAAAAAGCTTTTGGACCACCAAAAGTTGGTTTTCTTCAAGCATCAACTAAGTGAGGAAACTGTTGTCTCACTTGTCTAATCTCAATCCACCTCGCACTGCTCGACTTTGAACCCTTAAGCCCAATCCTGAGGTATTCCACTTGTCCACTATGCGTCTTCCTTATCTTCCTGTCCAACACTATATCTTCCTGCAACTCATTAATATATTCAGGTAGCAGGTCGTCAACAGAAGGTAATTGACTCTGCTCTTCAGGGTCCTCAATCATTGAAGGTTCAAGCAACCTCAAGCAATCTGCATTCACGACTGAGTATATGTGCATGTAAGCTGACAGATCAAGGTGAAAAGCATTCTCACCAACCTTCTCAAGTATCCTGAAGGGTCCATACCTGATAGGTTTTAGCTTTTTACCCTCACCTTGCATTCTGCCCTTGCTGATATATAGCCAGACTTGGTCTCCAACTTGAAAACTATGCTCCATCCGATGCTTATCATGCCTAGCCTTGTACTTGGCCTGGCTCTTTTCCAGCTGTTCCTGTACTGCCTGGTGGATCTCCTGGATCTATTCAATGAACCTAGTTGTCTTGTCCGCATCACTGTGTTTATCAACCATGGTATCTTTACCAAAGACAAAATCCAAAGGAGACCTTGGTATGAAACCAAAACACGTCTCAAAAGGAGATCTCTGTGTGGAAGAGTGTTTGGCTCTATTGTAAGCATGCTGCACAAAGCACAAGTGCTCATCCTAAAGCTTAGGGTGTTTGTTGCAGTATCCTCTCATTAACTGGATCACTGTCTTGTTAACTACTTCTATCTGGCCATCTGTTTGTGGATGAAAAGCTGTGCTTTTCTTGAATTTGGTGTCCATTAGTTCCCACAGACTTGACCAAAACTTCCCCAAAAGTCGGGTGTCTCGATCAGATACAATAGAAGTGGGTAATCCAAAATGAACCCATACATGTTCAAAGAATAATTTTGCAGTTTGTTCAGCTGTAATCTGTTTACTATAGGGCATCAAAATACACATTTTGCTGAACCTATCCACAACAACATATCGACAATCATGACCTTTCCTAGATTTAGGCAGTCCTCCAACGAAATCCATGGAAATGCTTTCCCAAGGGTGAGAAGGAACTGGTAAGGGAATGTACAAGCCTAGCTTTCTGTTACTGGGCTTGATTTTAGCACACACAGTACATCCCTTCACATATCTAGAAACTGTCTCATTCATTTTCGGCTAATAGCAGAACCTTTGCAGTGGTGCAACTGTTTTACTTACCCCAAAGTGACCTGATATCAGAGAAGTGTGTGCTTCCCTAATTATCTTTACTCTCGTTTGTGAATGCAGAGTTTCCCACAAATGATATAGAGTCCAGTCCTTCACATGATAGTCCAATTCTTCTACTCTTTTGCCTTGACTCAAAGTTGCATATACATCTTTAAAGTCCATATCCTGAGCATATTGTTCTATGTAGCTTTCATGCAGCACAGAATTATGCTTAAGTAGGATAGATGCATTTATAATGGGCCTAGATAACATGTCTGCAACCTTGTTATGTATGCCCTTTTTATATCTGATGACTAAATGAACTGTTTGTAGAAAACCATCCAATCTGTAATGCCTAATTGTTGCAAACTTAGTTTGGGGAGTGTAGGTATTGAAGTGGCTGATGATCAGTATGTATTACTATTTCCTTGCCCATTAAGTAATGTTTCCACTTTTTCACACTCTAAACTAATGCATACAATTCTTTATCATAGGTAGGATAGTTAACCACTGCGGGGTTAAATGTCTCAAAATGATAACATATGGGTTTACCGTGCTGTGTCAACACTGCTTCCATGGCATAGTCACTGGCATCAGTTTGGATCTCAAATGGTCTTTGTAGATCTGGCAGTGCTAGTACAGGTGCTGTACTAATCTTTTCTTTTAAGGTGTCAAAAGCTTTCTGCTGTTTGCCTCCCCACTGAAACACCTTGTTCAATCCTGTCAAAGCTTGTAAGGGAGCTGCAATTGAGGAAAAATTTGAAATGAACTTCCTCCAATATTGTGCTGCTCCTAAGAAGCTTCTCACTTCTATAGCATACTTGGGTTTAAGCCAGTTCATGATGACTGCCACTTTAGAGGGATCTATTTTCAATTCACCTCCCCCTACTATATGACCCAAATAATTTAGATAGGTTTTTCCAAATTCACATTTGGAGAGTTTAACATCAATTGTTTCTCTTCTCAAAACATCTAATGTCTGCTTAACATGCTTTAAATGTTCTTCCCGCGTTTTACTAAAAATCAGAATGTCATCCAGATACACAATAACAAAATCATCAAGAAAAGGTCTGAGTACATCATTCATTAATCTCATGAAAATAGCAGGAGCATTAGTTAGGCCAAAAGGCATAACCAGCCATTCATACAATCCCTGCTTTGTTTTGAAAGCAGTCTTCCATGCATCTTGCTCTGCAACTCTGAGCTGATGGTATCCACTGTGCAAACCCAGCTTGGTGAAATAAACAACTTCCTTCAATTGATCTAAAAGATCATCTATGCGAGGAAGGGGATAACGATTTTTGATTGTTATCTTATTCAATGCTCGGTAATCAATGCACATTCTCCATGAGCCATCTTTCTTTTTCACCAGAATGACTGGTGCCCCACATGGTGATGTGCTAGGCCTAATGAACCCTTTCTCAAGCAACTCCTGCACCTGCTTCTTGATTTCAACATTCTCTAAAGCAGACAACCTGTACATCCCAATGTTAGGCAAAGGAACATCTTGCTGCAAAATAATATCATGTACTATTCCCTTTTTGGGTGGCACACCTTTAGGTTCTTGGAATAGGATATCATACTCTAAAACAATCTTTCCTATGTCAGCTTGCTGATCAGCATTACAACCTTCAAATATATTTGTCTTATCAGGTGTCTTTTCCTTTACAACCATTAGTAAGAACTATTTGCATGAATTTATCATTCTTTTCATCTATCTTGAGTTTATGAGAGTATAATTATTCTTGAACTTGTGAGCTCTTACAAAGTATTCGATTCCATCTTTAACAAGTAGATACTTGTTCTCAACTCTATAGAAAATAGCCTTTCTATCATACAAGTAAGGACTTCCTAAAACAATTCCACATATATCCAAAGGAATTACATCTAACTCAACCTCATCTACAAATGCTGACCCAAAAGAAAACTTGAGTTTGCACTGTCTAGTAACTTGTAGTTGTACTTTATCACTCAACCAACCTAATGGGTATGGTTTCTTATGAGGTGTAGTTGCTAATCCCAATTTCTTTACATTTGTTTCAGAAATTAGATTTACTTGTGAGCCACTATCAAACAAAGTATCAATCTTTTGATTTTTGGAAACAACTCAAATATGGAAAAGCTCATGTCTTTTTCTCTCATGTTCTTCATCAATAATAGATTGAGAAGAATTACTAGTAGATGCTTCAGAATTCTTACCTTTTATACCGGTGGTTACAATGATTGTTTGATCTCTCGAGTCTGAACCCAAATCTCTCTAAATAGCTACAACAGTCTTCTTCTTCTTGCCCTCAGACTTCTTAGGTCTCAGCTTTTGATGCAGAATCCAACAATGCTCATCATCATGCCCCTCCTTTTTATAGTGAGTGCATGAAGCTTTGCCTTTCTCTGTAGTGTTATCCTTCCTTGCTTTCCACTTCTACTTTCTTTTCTCCTTGCTCTTGCTTACAGTGGGTTGGGATGGTCCCCCAACTTTTGGATTTCCATTCTTTCTTCTAGCTTCTAGATGAGTAGCTTGTACAGATACTTCATCTATACTAGTGGGATTAAACATGAGGATGGTATGCCTCATGTAGCTGTGTAGACCACCAATGTATTTCAAAAGAGTCTCTGGTGAGTCTAATGAGATACCCAACATCAATGCTCTCTTTCTAAATTCTTGAGTATACCCTTGTACACTTTGCCCTTTCAACTGCCGAAGAGTTTGCCAACTCATCATGGCTTGTTGCATGTAGGCCAATGGATAGAACTGCTTTTTGATTGTAGCAACAAATTCACTCCAGACAGAGATGGTCTTACCATGTCTTTTCATATCAGCTTGGGTTCTGCCTTCCCACCAAACCAAGGCAGTGCTTCCTAGGCGTAGGCTTGCCAGCTGAATCTTACTCTTGCTTGAGTCTATGTTCTATACTCTACAATACAGATCAATTTGTCTAATCCAATTGTCCAACTTTTCAGCATTTAGCTCTCCATCATATATAGGCAAATCAAATTTGACATCCAATTTAATCAAGGATGCTTTCTTATTATGCACAGGGCTATTAGGAGGTGTAGGTAAGCTTTCTTCTTTCCCTTTCCCTCTTGAGTGGTCATGGGAATGAGATTCATCTTCTTATTTATCTTGTTTAGAGCCTGATGAATCTTCATCCTTATGCTTTCTAAAGTCCCTATACATTTCTTCTACCATAGACTTTATAGCCACGAAAGTTTCTATGAATTGAGGGTCTGGCCCTATAGAACCTTCTTCTGACATTGTCTTCCGAGAATAGACTCTCCCAATTTCAAGATTAGTTTCCACCAACTCTCCTTCTCCTAGTTTGGGATTTGATCTAGTGAGCATTCACAGCTAAACCAACACAAGCTTGTCTAACCTTACAGCCTAGAGCTCTGATACCACTTGATCTGATAATCACCCTATGAGTGACCTCAGTTGAAGATTTATTTAACAAAAGGTATTACAGACTCATGTGCTGGTGTGTGTGCTCTGTGTTATTGAAACAACAGATCAATCAGATTGCCAATACACAGAAAATTAGTGGAGAGATGGCAGAGAAATACAGTAAGTAACATAAAGACAAACTGTTTTTAATAAAGAGTTCGCCCCTATTTTCGAGGGCTACATCTCCGGTCCAGCTCTCAGTGGTGGCCTTGTTTTATTGTGTCTTTAAGCAGAGAATTACAAATACAGGGACTTAATGCGAGTTCTCCTGTAGCAGATTTGCTTGGTAGGGTGGTTCTTGGATTCCCCAAGCCACTCGAAGTACATAGACTCTTTTTCTTCCTACCAGCTCTGTGACCCTCGGTCTACAGTGGAAAGAGCCGAATGTGATACTCAGTCCACATAGATTCCTCTATGGGAAGGCTTGAATCTTCAAGCTCCCTGGTGCTCGATGCTGCCTGTGGTCAGCTTGGCCCTCTGTCTCCTTTGCTTGGCTTTACTGTTCTCTGCATTTAGTCCTCCTCTTGGGGTGCATTGTTCACTGTCTCTCTTGGTCGCTTGGAATCCTCTCCAAATCCCCCCTTCGACTGTCTCTGTTCATGGTTTTAACCATTCGATCCCTATGCCTGTTCGGTTCCTCTCCCGCCTGCGTCGATTCACCTTTTGCAGCTGTGCTTGGAGTTCCCTGTTCGGTGTCAACATGAATGCTCGGGAAGTGCCACATGTCCCCATCTAATTGGTTCTAGCATGCTTCGTCGGTTCGTTTCTTCTGTTACGTCGTGTATGCGTTCTTTCTCCACCGAGGCGGTCAAACAGACTCCAAATCCCTTTAGAACGTGGCTTAATGCCCTGTCAATTCCGCTTCCTCCATCAGGCGCAATCTCAGTCATCCGATATGGGGTCCTCTAGATCCAACGTCATATGCACATCGAGCGCGATTGACTTGTTTGACTGATAGCGCGCGATCACGGTGGTTTTTCTCTCACCTCCGTTGCCACGCGTCAACCGCTGAGTGGGATCCACTCCACTCTCCTCCAAAACCTCTTACCGTTCAAGGGCGCCCGATCGATACCGCTGGTTTTCCAGAGAACGGGTCCCGCCTTTGTCCTTTAGTGCTTTTTGTTTCTCCGCCCGCGGTTCTCCGGTCCCTAACGCGACCGAGTGCTTAAGGATTTTCCATTTTAGCCTTGTTTGCCCAGCTAATCGGGCATCAAAATCGCCTCCTTTTCCTGATCCGGGGCTCCCGGGGGCTGCTTTGACCTCCTACACAGTCTCCATGGACCTCGATCAGCGCGCTTTGACCGAGGTCCTCGTCGTTCCACATTGGCGGCCATTGCCACTAGTTCAAGGCATTTTTTGATCGCTGTTTTGGAATTTTCAAGGATTTGTTCAACTCGATACAGTCAAGGTTCTTGACAGTCTTTTGTGGGTCCGATTCGGATCACCTTTTCAAGGCTAGTCTCTATATCGTTGCCAAAACTTAATGAGACTTTCCAAAACAATAAATGATACTAGGACAAAGCCTGTAATGCAACACTTGATCAAGGAATTGACCTAACCAGGCCTAACCATGACAGTCACTTCATCAAACACATTGAGAACACGTAATCTATAGGTCAAAAATGCATATCTAAACATAGGGATCTGATACTTATCTGAAAATCAATAAGAAAGTCTAATGCCCTCTCATAATAGTTGTAATAACATCTATTAGATCATGCATTCATTAACCATTCATCATCAAATCAAACATATAGAGAGCCATAGCTAGAAACTGTTACGAAACCATGCTTATAACCAACATATAACTAGAATCATAACCATTATAGAACAACCATCAAACTTACATAATAAAAAGTATAATTACTCATGAAATACAAGAAGAAAATGGCTCTTATTAACATATGAAAAATTCAACCAAGTCAGGGACTTCTGCGTACCACCCAACCATAGATTGGGCTGAACCAAATCTTTCTTTCATCCAATCACCCCCTTGTTATATTCCAAGCATGAATATGGGATCTCACGGGATAAACCTATACATAAAAAACCAAGGGAATCCATATGTTAGACTACCTCCAACCTCACACTATCGTGATCTCACCTAAATTGGTCTCGAGATCACAAAACCAAACCAAGTTTGGATGCCTCAAATTCTTTCACCATCCCTTGAGGAATTTTCCTATCTCCACCCACTTGTTGAGGGTTTCTTGAAGAATACCATCTCCACCCCCAACCCTTGGGATTTTCCTTAGACTACCTCACCCGGATCCAAAACCTTCTAGCAATCCAAAGCTCAACCAAGAATGAATCCCATCACACTATGGCTATTTAGAAATGGAAAGGCAAGGTTGAAACCACTGTCAAACCATGCAAAACCCCTACCAATGACAACAAATGAACCAAATACACAAATGCATGTACCATGCATGCCAAAACTAGCAAGAAAATCATACATGCAACTCGATACTTGCAAGTAATCATGTTGTGGTTGTTTGATCCAATTGTTCCTTACTTTCTTTATCCTTCCTTTCCTTTGCTTTCTTGCTTGCTTCCTCCTCTTGGTGTTATTCTCCTCTCTGAAACCAATTCCAAAACTAAACTGACAAAAGGCTCCAAACGGATGCTCCGATGCCTCTAATTTCTTCATTTTTCCTCTATTTTTCTTTAATTTCCTGCTTACATGCAACCTGTGACCATTCATCTCCCGTTTCTCTTAAATTCCTTTATCTTCATAAATAAAATTTCAATTAATTGGCACTTTTCCTTTCCAAAGCCTTTTCCAATACCTTTGCCAATTTCCTTAGTCATAATAAACAAAAAATGACGCCCACTAGGATATTTTTCCCAACATTCAACTTGGAATAAGTGTCCCATGACCTTGGCCTTTTTTTACCTTTATTAAATTTATTACATGAAATTTTAACTCGAGGTTGTTACAAGTTCTATAAATTTCTCATTCATGTTCCACTTATTTGATGATGATGATGCACCTGGACCACCTTGCCCAACCGACACACTCTTGCACCACACACTTGGCAGCTGATCTAGGGCCCATATGATGTTACATCTCACCATAGGAGACAAAGGGAGGGCTTGCATCATTCTTCCAACCATTATAAATGTGATACAAGATAATTCGATCTATTTGGAGACCCATGAGGATGTTTTGGGCCCCCATAACCACTTGGGAGCACCACATGTCGTTCACTTGGAGATCATGGGGCCACCCCCTTTGTCACTATATTTGGAGCCCTTCCACTCATGTTGCCACATATTGGACTCCACTAGGCCTCTCAATGACCCTTCGACCTATTGTATCTATCATTAAATCCCTCTTGAGAGGCTTATTTTCATGTTATGGAGCTATCTTGGTGGGCTTGTCACCAAGTAATGTTATTTTGTGCATTATTTTATTTGTTGAGGCATCATTAGGCTTAATTAGGCAAATCAAACCCTTAGAGGATGATATAAATAGATGAGAGACTCATTCTCTTCTCATCATCACTTGGATTTGGATCATCATTTCTTTTGGAATTTAGCTATATCTATTGGAGGATGAATTAGAGATTCTTTAATGCATTTTGATGGTTGCATTAATGTTATTCTATTTTGGAGCTTCTCTCTTGCAAATATGATGGATGGATATAGTTTTTTTGCCATGTAAGTTTCTCTTTTGTGCTAAATTTTCATTATATGTTTAATGTATGGAATACTACATCATGTTGCTTCTTGTTCTCTAAGTTATGGGAAAATCTTAAATCACTGTGGTAGTCTTGTTCTTTTGCCTGCATTATTCATTAGGTAAGAAAACATGAATGTTCTTAGGGTTTTTGATGAAAACCTATTAAAATTGGCAACTAGGACCAAACTCCATGTGGGTCATATTATTCATGGCTGATAATATTTTTATTAGATTCCTCTCGTCGTGAGGTGTAGGATTGATCTAAATATCATCCGATTCCGATAAGTATTTATGAAGATATGAATTTATTTTGATTATGGAATAATTATCAAGCCAACTAGAAACTCATGTAGGCTCAGAAGCCCAACAGTCACATCTATTCAATCATCAACAATTGTGTATAAATACAGGAAGTCTTTTCCTCATTTGGACTCACTCGCTCATCACATCTCTCTCTCTCTCCTGCGCAGAAAAGAGGCTCTTCTCCTACTGCAATGAAATAGACTCTTCTCTCACACGTGTGGAAGGAAGGTGTAGAATTTAGGGCTGCAACTGTAAAACCAAAGTTCAAACAACGTTGACCAGAAGACTCCCTCCTTAGAACTGTGTTATAGGTCCATCTAGATCTCCTCGAAAGGTTGCATTTTTTGGTGGTGGAATCAAGCTGATCCGACGGTCGGTTTGCAAGATATTGTCTGCCCTAGTTTGGCTAATCTAGGGTTTGCTGCTGCTGATGTAAATTAGATTTATGTACTATTTCTCACTGCTGAATTATTGAAGATAAGGAAGATTTGATGAAAAGGTTTCCCCACATTAGGGTTTGTCCTTGGCTAGCTGCCACATCTTGTGTCTCTTGTCTTGGCTTGTTTTCTGTCGATCCTTTAATGTTCTATCTGCACTTTTCTTTATGTACATGTGATTGCTAATCTGTGGATAATAATAAGAAAGATAAGTAAAACTTCTATAAGCATAGAACATACCATAAGTTAACATGTTATCAGAGCTAAGGTGAAGAAAGCTCGAGCAAGAGCAAGAGCAATCACTGAAGAGAATATTGGCAAGGCTATCCTAAAAGAACTATGGGGTCCTCAATGCTCTTCCTTGCCAAAGACAAGCTCCGTGAGAAAGCTGACTATCATGGATGGAAGATGTCTATCAATCTAACCTTAGAAGATCAATGAGTGTTGGACCATGTGAGAGGCAATATTGTTGAGCCTCCATCAAATGCCCCCGCTGCTGCCAGGAACAAATGGAAAACCAGCGAAGTCAAAACAAAGAAGATCATCCGGGATTCTATCGACAAGCGCTTGGTGGCCTACATCTCCGACCTAAACACCTCCAAGGAAATCTACGATAGACTGGTGAGTTTATTTAAAGTTAATGATGCAAATCAAGTTTTTTTTCTTAGAAATAAGCTTAAGGAAATTAAGAAGGGAAAGATGAGAGTATGCAAGCATACTTCTTAAGAATCACTAAGATTAGGAACGATCTCCTATCTATTGGGGAGACTATTATTGATAGGGAAATGGAACTCACAAATCTTGGAGGAATACCATCCGAATGGTATGTGTTTAGGACTACTCTTCTGAACAATAATGTAATTCCTGGTTTTGAGGAATTAATGGCTAGATGCATTCAAGAAGAAACAAGGGTAGAAGAGCAAGAAATGCCCATGCCTAAAGGTCCTTCTACCGCTTTTTCTTCTCATGCTAAGAAGAGAAATAATTCTGGGACTAAATAAAAAAGAAAGGATGGACCTAAGGGTGGAAAAAAAGGACGATGTTACATTTGCGATAAAGCAGGTCACTATGCAAGGGAGTGCCCTGATAGAAAGGAATCACACCAAGACGATGTTACATTTGTGATAAAGAAGGTCACTATGCAAGGGAGTGCCCTAATAGAAAGGACTCACACCGGGACGATGATCAAAATCCCTCTCATGGCAATCAAAGGAATGGAAAATCTAATAGCAGAGATAAAAGGAGTGCTAACAGTCAAGGAAGAGGACAATCATTCAAGAAGGCTAGAAATTCTAGGTATGAATCTAACACTGTTGACAATAAGCAGGATGAATATTATCTAGCAGCTGCTCTATCTACCTCTGCTCCTTCGAACTCAATGGGAATTTGGCTCATTGATAGTGGTGCCTCAAGGCACTTCACTGGTTACAAAGAAGTTCTCCATAATCTAATAGAGAAAGAAACTAACCTGGAAATTGTCCTTGGAGATAATATGAAATATCCCGTGAAAGGTGTAGGCAATGTCTCTCTTAAATTGAATCAAGGTAATACGATCCACTTACAAGATGTATTATATGTACCTGACCTCAAACAGAACCTTCTGTCCATCTCAGTAATGGAAGACAAAGGCTACAATATGACCTTCAGCGATGGCAAGGTACATATATGGAAAAATAATGTTAAATATGCCTTCACTGATTCATTATATCAGGTTCGTGGAAGTCCGCTAGGTGTCATGTCTTGTGACACATCTCTTCAGTCTGAACTTTGGCATCGAAGGTTTGCCCACCTTCATTATAAAGCTCTACCCGATGTAAGACAAATGGTAACAGGGATGCCCAAATTCTGAGCAGCGAAAGAAGGTGTATGTCCAGGATGTGCCAAAGGAAAGTTCAAAAGGGGACCATTCCCCTCAAGCCAAAGCAAGACCTCCGATATATTACAACTAGTTCACTCAAACATATCTGGTATGATGCCTGTGAACTCCTTGGGAGGATATCTATATTACCTTACTTTTACAGATGACTATTCTCGAAAGACTTGGATGTACTTCTTGAAGAAGAAGGATGAAGTGTTCTCTTGGTTTCAACACTTCAAAGCCTTGATCGAGAATCAAACTGAAAAGAAGATCAAGATCTTAAGGATTGATAATGGGACTGAATATGAATCTAACGAGTTTCATGACTTTTGTAAAGAGGCTAGCAACAAGAGGGAGACTACTACACCATATACTCCTAGATAGAATGGTGTGGCCGAAAGGAAGAACCGTATGATTGTGGAAGTTGTCCATGCCATGCTCCATGATCAATGACTTCCGAAGTTTCTATGGGCCGAAGCTGCTAACACCGCCGTTTATGTACAAAACTAATGCCCTCATCAAGCATTGGGTTCCAAGACTCCTGAAGAAATGTTCACTGGTAAGCAACCTAACGTATCTCATTTTAGAATTTTTGGAAGCCCTGTATATTTTCATGTGCCGAAAGAGAAAAGGAATAAATTGGGTGCATCTGGAAAGAAAGGGATCTTTGTGGGCGATGGTGAAAATACTAAGGGTTATAGAATCTATGTAGCCGATCAAAGGGAAGTCGTGATTAGTCATGATGTCACCTTTGATGAAGATATGGCTCTCAGTAAGATGAACAATCTTCCTACCGTGAGGAGCTCTCAAGAAGCTGACACCAGGGAACTGAAAGAAAAAGAGTATGACGAGATATTTGCACCTATTGCCAAATATACCACCATCTGCTCGATCATAGCCCTTGTGAATTTAAAAGGATGGAAACTACATCAGATGGATGTTAAGACCACGTTCTTGCATGGTTCGATCAAAGAAGAGGTCTACGTGGAGCAATGTGAAGGATTTGAGATTTATGATTGAAAACATCATGTATACAGGTTGAAGAAGGCTCTCTATGGGCTGAAGCAAGCACCCCGAGCATGGTATGAGAGGATCGATAACTACTTAATGAAGTTGGGATTCACTAGGAGTGAAGTCGATCCCAACCTTTACTTTAAGGTTGAAGATGAAAAACCTCTCATACTGGTGCTGTATGTGGATGACCTCTTCCTAACAGGTGCAGACCCTCTCATTCACAAATGTTTGAGGGAGTTGGCTTCTGAATTTGAAATGAAGGACCTAGGACTGATGCACTATTTCCTAGGACTTGAACTCTGGTAGAAGCCAAGGGAAATTTTCCTATCTCAAGGAAAATATGTGGTGAAGATATTGGAAAGATTCGATATGGTGGATTGCAAGCTTGTGACTACCTCGAAGATCTAAACTTTCAGAAGTTATATGGTAGTGATGTCAGACCAGATTTGGGAAATGCTTCTGAGTTTCATAAACTCATTTGCGTTGATGTTCTTGGTGAACCTCCATCCGGACATATGTTTTGCAGTTAGCATAGTGAGCTCATATTTATTTTAGCCTCACTAGATTAATGCCAAGAATCTTCTAAGATGTCTTCAAGGCATAATCTCTCATGGATTGAGATACACTACCAGAAATATGAAACTACATGATTATTCAAATGTTGATTGGGCAAGCAGTGTGGTGGACCTAAATAGCACTTCCGGGTGTTGTTTCTCCTTGGGATCCACTTCGATATCCTGGATGAGCAGGAAGTAGAATTTGGTGGCTTTGAGCACCACCAAGGCAGAGTATATTGCTGCTAGCATGGCCTCCTGTGAGGCAGTATGGTTACGGAAGCTCTTTAGTGAGCTGTTTGGATTTACACTGGATACCACCGTGATTCTATGTGACAACCAGAGTGGGATTCGTTTGTCAGAGAATCCCGTATTTCATGATCGCTCCAAGCATATTGATATCAGGTACCACTATTTTTGAGATATGGTGCAGTAGGGAACTATAAAGCTCCAACATATCAGTACAAATGAACAAGTCGTCGACATTCTGACAAAGCCCCTAGGAAAGGTCAAATTTTTGAATTTTCGAGAACGACTTGGTGTCGTTCAAAAACCCTCTGATGAGGGTCCTGTATGATGTATGGAGCTCTTGTAGCTACCAGGGGGGGTGGTGTGGGGTACTACTTGGAGCGACATATGACCACAGGGTAAAAGAATCAAAACTTTCCCTGTAACACCCCATGGCGACTATGTAGCAGTATGATTAGTTCTCCTGTGAGGTCTGGATGATGTGTTCTCCATGACGATTATGTAGCAGGATGATTAGTTCTCCTGTGAATTTTGGATGATGTGTTCTCCATGACAATTGTGTAGCAGGATGATTAGTTCTCTTGTGAGGTCTGGATGATGTGTTCTCCATGACGATTGTGTAGCAGGATGATTAGTTCTCCTGTGAGGCCTGGATGATGTGTTCTCCATGGCGATTGTGGAAGGGATGATTCACTCTCCTGTGGACAAGATGATTTACTCTCTTGTGGGACAAGATGATTCGCTCTCTTGTGGGACAAGATGATTTGATCTCCTGTGGACAAGATTGATTAGTTCTCTTGCTGAGGCATCCTACACATGCAGGCTGGGACTCATGGGAAGTACCTCTCATTTGATCAATGAGCAGGGAAATTAGGATAGGGACCATAGTAGTAACGATGGACTCATCGCTATATTTACCGTACTCCCTATGCTAGGATGACCTTCATTGATCTGGGATCAATGATACTAGTCTAGGACCAGTGGTAGGAGTGGTACATACTATGACGCTGACTTCAGGTCGGTTGAGACTGGTCTGGGACCAGTGGTACGCACTCTGAGACTAACTTTGAGTCAGTAGAGGATGATACTAGTCTGGGACCAGTGGCAGGAGTTGTACCCACTATGACACTGATTCCGAGTCAGTCGAGATTGGTTTGGGACCAATGGTACATACTCTGAGACTGACGTTGAGTCAGTATGATACATCCTCGATCATTTCTTCCTCTTCATAATTTGGACAAAGCAGAATAGAGCAGAGCAAAGCAGATCAAAACAAGGCAGAACTGAATAGAGCAGAACATGCAGGATAGAGCAGAGCAGAGCAAGGGTCAAGCTGTACAGGGAAGTGCATTTGATGGACGAATACTAGCGATTGACAGACAGATTGCAGATGGAGTTCTCCCTAGTTGAGAGGGAGTGTTAAAATTGGAAACTATGGCCAAACTCCATGTGGGTCATCTTATTCATGGCTAATAATATTTTTATTAGATTCCTCTCGTCGAGAGGTGTAGGATTGATCTAAAGATCATCCGATTCCAATAAGTATTTATGAAGATATGAATTTATTTTGATTATGGAATGATTATTAAGCCGACCAACAACTCGTGTAGGCTCAGAAGCCCAATAGTCGCATCTATTCAATCATCAACAGTTGTGTATAAATATAGGAGGTATTTTCCTCATTTGGACTCACTCACTCATCACATCTCTCTCTCTCTCCTGCGTAGAAAAGAGGCTCTTCTCCTACTGCGTAGAAAGAGACTCTTCTCCTACTGCGTAGAAAGAGACTCTTCTCCTACTGCGTAGAAAGAGACTCTTCTCGTACTGCGTAGAAAGAGACTCTTCTCTCACATGTGTGGAAGGAAGGTGCTGAATTTAGGGCTGCAACTGTAGAACCAAAGTTTGACTAGCATTGACCAGAAGACTCCCTCCTCAGAACTGTGCTATAGGTCCATTTGGATCTCCTCTGAAGGACGCATTTTTTGGTGGTGGAATCAAGCCGATCTGTCGGTCGGTTTGCAAGATATTGTCTGCCCTAGTTTGGATGATCTAGGGTTTGCTGCTGTTGATGTAAATCAGATTTATGTACTATTTCTCTCTGTTGAATTATTGAAGATAAAGGAAGATTTGATCAAAGGGTTTCCCTACATTGGGGTTTGTGCTTGGCTAGCCGCCACATCTTGTGTCTCTTGTCTTGGCTTGTCTTCTGTCAATCGTTTAATGTTCTATCTGCACTTTAATTTATGTACATGTGATTACTAATATGTGGATAATAATAAGAAAGATAAGTACACTGCTATAAGCATATAACATACCATAACTTAACAAAACCTAACCCTAAAAATCCATTATTTTACAAATCGAGGTATAAATCCTAGTTGTAGCTAGGTAGCTGCTTCACTACGGAATGTGAAGCTGCAATTAGGCCCCTTAATAGAGAAAAACCCCAATTCAATCTCATTTTTTACTCCATTCTCCCAATAGACTAGGGACTGTTCTAATTCTTGGTGCTTAATGTAAATCTTTTCACCTCCCTCTCTCTTTTTTTAAGCCCTAACCCTAGTGTCTCCCAAGGCATCACAGGAAATTATTTGTAGCCATCCGTTTGGTGAGAAAGTTGGTCCATAGCTATGCTGGGGTGTCCTCAAGGCCTCCACAAATTTTGAGATCAAGGGAGTGAGGGAGTGAGTGAGAGAAAAAGAGAGTGAGGGAGGGAGGGAGGGAGGGAGAGAGAGAGAGAGAGAGAGAGAGAATGATAAAGGAAGTGAGGGAGAGTGATATAGAAGTAGATAAGGAGGGAGATACATATAGAGATGGAGGGAGGAGAGGAAGGGAGAGAAAGAGAGAGATAAAGGTGTAGAGGGGGGGATAGAGAGAGAATGAGGGGATGTGGGGGGAGAGATAGAGAGAGAGGAATGATGAGAGAGAAGGGCACAAAGAAACAAGGATGAAGTAATGTTACAAAAGTGTGCATGTGTTATATAACGCATGTTCAGTCCTACCAACATTCACCAACTGTTAAAGGATGAGGCATGAAGGTAGGTAAGCCATTTATGGTTGTGGATGTTAGTCTTAATAATGTGTGAACATTCTTGAGAACACATGCACATTTTTACTAGCCATTTTCCAACCAAAACGCATGTTTTCCACTCACTTGACAACTCAAAAAAAGCAAACAAGCATATAAGAGAAGTGTTAAGAAACACTTGGTATGAGTTTATATGTAAATGCAAAGAAGAAAGTTTGTCCACTTGTGTTATTGGAATCAAGTTTTTGTCTTATTGTGTAATTATAATACAATTTTTATTGCAATTAGAAAGCAATTTTAATAATTGGAAGGTAATTTTTGACTCGTCCTGTAATTGGAAGATAGTTTTTGGAAGACAATTGTTGTCCTCTAGTGTAATTATAAGTAAATTTTTATATTGTTGTAAAATTGGAAGACATTGTTTTGTCTTTTTTTTTTTAAAGATTGGGAGACAAACTTTGTCTTCTTATTAATTGGAGGGAAAATTTTGCAATTGGAAGAAATTTTATAATTTTCATTTATTATTGGAAGATACTTGTTGTCTCATTGTAATTGTAATCAATTTAAACGTGCGGAAAATTTGTAGTCAAAAAATAATTTTGTCCAGGAAAAAACAACCTGAATAAAATATCATTGAAGCAAGAGAAAATGCCAAGGTAGGCATGGAAAAATGCAAACTTTTAGAAAAGGATAATCCAAATTTTAGCACAATTTATGAAACTCCATTGAATATTCTATTAGAACAAATTGTTGTGGATGATTAGGTGATTATGGATTTGCTTGGAGTTTATTACAATATGGATGAAATTAGAGAGGCAATTGGTGCAAAACCACTTGATGGAGAAGTTCATGTGATGCAATTTCTTGTTCGATAATGCAACGTTTTAGAAAATACCCTTCAGCACATCCAATCCCTTTCGAATAATGTAACTCCACAACAAAGAGGTTAAGAGTGCTAGAATATAGGTCCAACACCCCTACCTAGATGGACATCGTGTGACGAAGAACTTCAAAATGCCTTCAAGTGGATGAAAGTGGTTTATCATCACTTGAAGATGAGCTACCTAAACAAAATATTCATTATCAATCCTATAAATTATAAAAGATTACTTTGAACCAAAGTTTGATGCATCCAATTGTCAATTATTTTTTTCTTTGTTAAAATCTAAGAGTTTAATTGTTGTTAGAATATTTCTGGGCATTAAAATAGTTAAAACTAAAAAAAAAAAAATTAATCATATCATTAGAAACCTTGTGGATGCTTTTCAAAAAATTAGTAAGATAACTCGATCCCAAGACTATAATGCATCCTATCATGTCTTATCACAATTAATTGTTAACAAGATCACAATAAAATGTCCTTTGATAAAACACACATCCCATCTCTTTAAATTCATTTTCAAAACAATTCAAAAGTATTCTATTAGAAAAGTTATGCTCGAAACAAGTGACCAAATAAATTTTTGAGCCTTCACTGGTAGGCTACATCATTCTGATATGAAGTTATTTGGATCAATTAAAGGATTGGTGCAAAATTTTGGCATGAGAACACTATACCTTCTTCTAACCAAAAATATGTAATAAGAAGTGGTTCTAAGGACCATGAACCCCACATTAGACACTTTCATAGACAAAATTGCATGAGAGATTCAAGAATGCATGTTGTGCACTTATCTTGGGCCAAATATCATTCAATAAATGAAAGCCTTGGTATGTTAGAATAAAGACAACTCATAACATATGTTGTTTCTGATACCATAGTGAATACTCTTTACTATTATGACACACACACACACACACACACATTTTATATTTCATAACACTCTTGTACAAGAATGCATAGCTATATTTCCATTGGAAACATCTAGATACTTTATTCATAGAATCCTATGTGCAAGGCCAAATTATTGTCCATTGCATCAAAAATATTAGTTATATGGGACATGTCATAGGCGTGGTTGGTTGGCATTACTAAAAAAGTGCATCCATGTGAGTGATGAGTATGAATTGGGGAGGAAGGATATTAACTTTAAAAGCTTCAAATATGTCAGATATGTTGATAAGCGATGGAAGAAATGAAAAAAATATACATTTGGTCACTTCCTAAGTTAATATTGAGTACATAAATAATATTTTTTTCTTTCATATTGTCTTTTGATGCTAGGAGTTTAACATTGTAGAAATTTTCATTTGTAACAATGTATTTATATATTCCATTATTATTGTTATACAAAGTACAAGTATGTGACTTCATCAAATGAATTCTTTGAAAATATCCAACAATATGTGCAATGTGTCCATGTGGTTCGATGGTAGGATGAGCATTTTCAATTTTGTAAAGATATGTTTTCCATTGGCATTGTATATTAATGGTTGATTTTGTAGAGAGCTGCACCCTATGGAAGGTAATATTGTCTAGGTTATGTCAAAGAAATTGTAATCTTATGTAATCCCACATTCATAATGTAGTAAAATACTCTTGTAATATTTTATTATATAAAGCTGTGAAATTATCTTATCCCATATATATTATTGGGATGTAATTCCTCCATATATCTTGGTACATATTGGAGGCTATGGAGACCCATGAAATACAATTAAATATCAAAGTATTATGTTTGTAAAGGGTGAAGCATTTGTGGAGGTGCTCCCTATATTGGAAATTTATGAGGAAATAAATATGCTTTTAACTTCCCATGGTTGTTTCACCAATTGGTGTTTTACCATGTATGTCTTAACCCTAATCAAATCTAGATTGTATCTTTTCAAGAATTGAAGAATAAACTTAGAAATCAATTCAAAATGATAGTTTTAGGCATCTTATCTAGGTCTTCAAATTTTGCATATGTCGAATGGTATATTTCTTTGCAACCCAAGCATGTGACATATTTACTCGCTTAGTTTTGTATTAAAGAGTGTAAGCCTTCACCAACACCATTTCAGATTGGTGTAAAACTAAATGTTGATTGTACTAATCCTGAAATTGATGTTACTCTTTAGCATGAACTTATAGAAAGTTTGATATATTTCACATAAAACAAGAATAATTTCTTTTGCTATTAGTATGGTCTTAAAGTTTATGCACAAGCCTCATGAAAGTCATTAATAGGAAGGAAAGAGAATTCACAAATATCTACAATGGAAAATGAATTATGGTGTTTCATATTCAAATAGGGATATAGTTTCTCTTCTTGCTTATCCAGATTTTGATTGCATAGGTGATAATTTAGATAGAACGTCTATTGTAGGTTATATCATTCAACTTGAATCATGTTTGATTTCATGCTTGAATAAGAAGTTGCGTACTCTTTATCATTGTTCTCGTGAATCAGAGTACAAAGCAACTAAGGAAGTAGTTAAAGAAGTAATTTGGTTATGAAATTGCTCTTACCAAGCTTAGATTGGATAAGAAATCAACTACAAAGTTAAAATGTGACAATCAGAATGAAAATTAGCTTACATATAATCCAATGTATCACTACAAAACTAAAAACATCAACTTGGATACTCAATAACTCAATATATTTCTATAGATGGTGTGATTTATTTGGAGCATTGTCCCACAAAATAGCAAACAACAAATATCTTCACAAAATCCATTATGGAGTAATAGTTTGTGAAAATTTAAAAGTTGTCGAGAATGTAGAAAGTTTTCATCAAGGGGGAGTGTTATTTTAATATTGACATCTTCCTCCATATGTGCTCCTTCTTCCTAGTCATCATTTAGGGGGAGTGTTGGAATGTATTCCTTTGAAAGGTAATAATGCCTAGGTTATGTTGAAAAAAAATGTAATATTATGTAAAAGAGGTATATCCCAAATTCATCATGGAGTAAATTACATTCATTATTATATAAAGAGGTGAAATTACATTATCCCACATGTATTATTGGGATGTAATTCCTCCATATCTCTTGGTCTATAATAGAGGTAAGGGAGACCCATGAAACACACAATCAAATATCAAATAATTTCTTTTATAAAAGTGAAACATTTGTGGAAGTGATGTGTATGTAGTATTAGAGAATTTCGAAGACAATGAAAATGTGATTACCTTCCCATGGATGTTTCCCCAATTGGGGTTTTACCACATATATCTAGTATGCTCTTTCTTTTTCCTCTTGTCTTCTTTTACCTTCAAGCATAACATAATAGATGGAATGTATATCCAAGGAACACAAATTACAAAGTCAAGAGGGAAAGGTTACATATCTTCTAAAGATATTGGTTTCAAAGCCTCAAATATGAAACCATAAATAAATCAGCTTGACAAAGCCCCTTTGTTTGATGAAACAAACTATGTGACATGGAGCAATAAACTGTAGCTCTATTTAACGGCTCAAGTTTTTGAGGTATGGGAATCAATGACTATGAGAATCTTAAAAGAGTCAAATGAATTTGATACAAAATCTATGAAGGAAATGATGAGAAATATATCATATCCATTCAAAGACAAGATAGGTCAATGCTCCTCAGCTAAGAACCTTTGGAAAACATTACAAAAGCTTTATACAAAAGAATTTGTTTTTGTGTCAACTATATCGGATCCAAAGCACAAGGATAATCAAGAGCCAAAAGAGATAGATAAAGGCACCAATTTCATAAAATAGGATGATGATGAAGGGAATTTTGAAGTAGAAGTTGAAATAGACCTCAAGGGAAACTTGGGGTTACTCTAGAAGAGATAAGGAGACTGAAAAGGAACATGGGGAACTCAAGAAGCATGTTAAAATGT
The DNA here is from genome assembly GCA_000404065.3 of Pinus taeda. Classification (NCBI taxonomy): domain Eukaryota; kingdom Viridiplantae; phylum Streptophyta; class Pinopsida; order Pinales; family Pinaceae; genus Pinus; species Pinus taeda. The sequence goes on along the minus strand of APFE030131868.1, from coordinate 60,746 downwards.
TTATCATGACCTTGACAAAACAAAGGAATAATTTATCCTTTTAAGGCATCAAGTACAAGAAGGAGATGAGAATCTCAACAAGCTGAAGGTAGAATTGCATCAAAATGAGAAGAGATATAATGAAGAAGTCATCTTCATGACAACTCAATTAGAAGAGGTAGAGAGAAGGGAAGGAATTTTGACAAGTCATATCAAACAAAAATATGAGGATTTGAGTAATTTTGAAGCAAAAATTGGTCAACAAAAAGAAGTCAACTTCCTGAATGTTTAGCTAGAGGAAGCAAAGAAAGAAAAAGTAATGAAGATCCAACCGACAAAGAAATACTAAGACTATGAATCACTTGAATAAGATATTGTTTCCTTGAGAAATGAATTCAAAAATCTATTTAATAGTCTGAGGAGTTCTCAAGTCTTGGATGACATCCTAATTTGTCAAAGATCACCACATGATAAATATGGTCTTAGATATGCAGGTGAGGCTTCTAGCAAAAGTGATGCATACCCTAAAGAATCAAAGAACAAGAATGTGGAGAAGCTTGAAAGTTGTACCCCCAGCTCCAACAAAATCAATGAAATGAATCAAAATAACTTTGAAAGAACCTATGCCCCTAGAAGATATGTTTATGCTGCGAGGAGAAATAAATATCATCAAAGAAATTTAAGATAGAACAAATTTAGGAGTGCACCAGGATGATCCTTATTTTCCAGGTATCAATATATACTTTTTGGTCATTATTACTCTTGTACAAAATTTTGGGCATATGGTGAAAGATCGTAGGGCTTACTAGAAAATTTATCAAGACCCGAGAAGGTTCCAAATGGACCTTATAGTTCAGTTTCCCCATCATTAAAGTTCAATATGGAATATTATCAATGTAATAATCTTGGTCACGTAGCACAGGATTGTAGAAGCAACATCATATGGACCCCTAAACAAGCTAAGAATGAAAACACTCCTACTAGGAAATCAACAAAAGTCTACAAAAGGAAACAAGAGGAGATAAAAATAGAAGAACGTGATCTTAGTCTAAATTGTTAAATCATTCTCCAAGATTGAGTACTCCAAGATGTGCAAACCAAACTTGTGGAAGAATCCAAGAGCTTTGAATATTGTTGATGTTCCAAGTTTATAACATGAAATGTATGATATTCTTGACTTCATTTCATCATAAGTATCCTTTAGTCCACATGAAGGAATCATGAAATGCATATTGTTAGGTGGAGCACAAGTCATTGCTTAAAGATTATCTCACAAAATCAACACACCAAGGCTTATACATAAGCCATGGGAGTAAGTGGTATCCTTCCAAGGCTAATATTAAATGGAGTAAGAGTGAAGTATGTGGTAAGACCAAATATATCTGAGAGAAAATTCATCCAATGTACAAATGTGGAAATACCAAATTATGAATATGGAATGATAAATAGTGAAGTTGGTCGAAGAAAAAGTTAGATGGATAATCTTACCTGACAATTGCTTATTTAGGGAGAGCAATGTAGGCTTTAACCCTTTACAAAAATTACCTACAAACGAATTCTTAAAACAAAAAATATACAATGGTGGGAATTTAGAACATATATACATAAAAATTTTCCACTGGATCCCAAAACTGGGACTACCAGATTGATTTTTCATTGTATTCCTTTCACTACAATGTTGATCTGCCTATTGTTTCATTCAACTCTGCGCCAAAGTGAGGTTATCCTTTAAGAGTTGGAGAACTTGTTTTTGATGCTCGATACGATCTTCCACTACTTGAACCTTAGAATTTTCTGTTACAGATGATGTGATGGATGGTGGATGATATCCATAAAGTGCCATAAGTGGGGTCATTTTTTATGCAACCAACTCAAAGAACAAAAGAAAAGATAGATCAAGGACTTAAAAATTGTGTTCTTCGAGGGGTAAACCTCCTTTACATGATATAAATGAGTAATTCTTTAATGATACAAATGATAAGATGTCCTTGGTATATATAAGAGTATAAGGGGTCACAATATATGTTGAGCTAATCTATTAACACAAATTAACACAAGTATTCATTATCAATCCAGGTTTGTAAAACTTGGAGGCAAGTCCTCAGTGTATGGATATCAGGTATAGTCAAGCTTAGAAGATGAAATTTGAAGAACTAAAGTAGTACATATTACAAATATAAGCCTATTTCAACAATTTCTAGTTCACTTTTGCAATGTATGAAAGATGAAGTGGCTCTTAACTTAAGAGATCTTTGGGTATTCTTCGTCACAACTCATTCATCATTATGCTATCATTGGAAAACTGAAAGTACATAAAAACTACTTGTATGTAACAAAGATGAATTCTAGTTTTGATTTATTAATTCAACAGAAGGAGAATTCAACTTAAACACTTTGTTGTCCCTTCTTATTAAAATGATAAACAAACTAAAATTCACCAATAACATAAATCATCACACATTAATTCATAAGCAAATCTGAAACAAAGCAAGTAAACAAATCTAAAGTAATCAGTGCATGAAAATTAAGCTAATTTAACAATGAAGTGTACTTAGCTTGGAGTGGGGGCCCTCCACCCTTGGTTTACACACTTGAGGTTGCTATCAAATGCTGAAATTTCAGTCACTCATCCACATCAATGAACAACAAAATGAAAGTAGAACAGGTTCTTCTAATTAATCTCCAATATCCAAATGTCTCAGCATAAAGTTATATCAAAATTACATATCATAAGCCTTCAAAGTCTTGGCTTAAATAGAAGATTATGAAACAAACTGATCTAAAGTCTCTCTAACAAGTATATCTATTCATATCCATCTATCTAAGTTGAATCCATCCAATCTATCACTAGAAATATGGACAATCCGATGAAATCATAAAATTGCCCTATTTCCTAGGGATTTTCTAGGTGACTAGTCATGTTTGACCAACCTTGACCTGGCCTAATAAAGCTTCTTTTGACCGAACCAATTGGAGTTAGTTCAGTCCTAGTTCCCAAGCTTTCCATTCATATATCCAGCTCGAGCCCAAGTGTCCTGCAAATATGTCATCCACATAGCTATTATGGGAATTCCGTTTTTGTCCAAAATTGCACTTGAAATTCAATTTTAATAAAAACTTCTAGAAATTGCAAAATTAAAATTAAATACCTGAATATGCATAAAGTACATCAAAATGAGATGGATGTGATGGAAAATATAAGGATTAAGCAAGTTTCCTTAAGCAAAAATGGACCAAAACTGAGGGCCAACAATATAATCAAAGCCTACATAACAATAATAATGTAAGGGCACAATAAGAACACTAGTGGGATTCAATGGGGCACAACAATAACAACATGAGGGATACATGGGCACAACCATAAAAATAGGGGGCTACACTAGCAATAAAAATAAGGGGAATACATTAGTATTATAGGGACCTAACACCAAATCTACAAAATACCATGGGCATAAAACCATCATTCCCAAAACCATGTGAAAACAACATGCATAAAACCATGGGTAGGTCCACCCACCATCTTGGGTCTGCCCCCCATCCTTGGGTGCACCCAACTATTATTGGGTTTACATAAAAGAAAAAAATTGGGTGCTGCCTAGAACCCCATGTAGGTGGGCTACTGCCCCCCAACAAACCACCCAACAAGGGGGGTGATTCTGCCTGACACAACATACAATGTGTGTCACTAGCGATGGAAAGAATATAACAAATACCCATCATCATGGAGACATATATTAGGCTTGTTGTATTTGACTTTAATGTACTAGCCCCTAAAGTATTTTAGATACCATTTGAGGCATTTTCTAAAGAAGATCTTGGGGTCATTTCCAGGACTTAATGAAGAAGATATTGAAAGCCTTAAAGAGCACTAAAACCATCTTGAAAAATTGAAGTAGAGGGTTGGAGCCCTAGAGGATTGGAGTCCTCACACAAGGTTGGAGCCTTGTGGAAACCATGTTGGAGATTGAATTGTTGAGAGGATTTGAGTCCTCAGATAGACCAAGTTGGAGCTTGGGTTTACAGTACAGTTGGGAACCTCGTTTGAAATAAGAAGATTGGAGTATTCATCTAGGGTTGGATCCCTGAAGATATTATACGTGTGTTTATATAAATTGTAACTTGAATTGTTGTAAAAAAGGATTGGAGTCCTTGTCATTCTTATTAAAATTATTCTTTATTGTACATCTTGTGTTCTGGTTTTACTAAGATATTTTAACTGGTATAAGATAACAATTATAAAAGAAATATTGATTCACCCCCTTAAGTATTTCCAATAATTGGTATCAAAGGAAATACCTTCAAGCATTGATTAATAGATGGAAGGTAGATCCAAGGAACACAAATGGAAAATTCAGGAGGGAAAGGATCCAAATCTTCCAAAGATATTGGTTTTAGAGCCTCAGTTACGAAACCAAAACTAAATCAGCTTGACAAATCCCCTTTGTTTGATGGAACTAAATATGTGACATGGAGCAATATAATGTAGTTCTATTTAATGGCTCAAGGTTTTGAGGTATGGGAATCAGTGACTACTGGAAGCTCAAAAGAGTCAAATGAATTCGATACAAAAGCTATGAAGGCAATTACGAGAAATCTATCAAATCTAGCCAAAAAAAAGATAGGTCAATGCTTCTCCTCCAATAACCTCTGGAAAAGTCAACAAAATATTTATACATAAGAATTTGTTTTTGTTTCAACTATACTAGATCCATAGCACAAAGATAGTTAAGAGTCAAAAGAGATAGATAAAGGCACCAATTGAATAAAAGAGGATGCTAATGAAGAGAATTTTGAAGTAGAAGTTGAAATAGACCTCAAGGCAAAACATGTGGCTGCTCTAGAAGAGATAAGATGAATGAAAAAGGAAAATGGGGAACCTTGACAAAAAAAAGGAAGAAGTTATCCTGTTAAGGCATCAAGTACAAGAAAGAGATGAGAATCTCAACAAGCTTAAGGTAGAATTGCATCAAAATGAGAAGAGACAAAATGAAGAAGTCACCTTCATGACAACTCAATTAGAAGAATTAGGGATAAGTGAAGGCGTTTTAACAAGTCATATCAAGCAAAAATATGAGGATTTGAGTAATTTTGAAGCAAAAATTGGTCAACAAAAAGAAGAAGTCAACTTCTTGATTTTTTAACTAGAGGAAGCAAAGAAAGTAAAACAAGTAATGAAGATCCAACTGACAAAAGAAAGAAGAATACTATGAATGGCTTGAAGAAGAGATTGTTTCCTTGAGAAATGAATTCGACAAGCTATTTAAGAGCTTGAAGAGTTCTCGAGTCTTGGATGACATCCTAACTCGTAAAAAATTACCACTTGAAAAATATGGTCTTGGATATGCAGATGAGGCTTCTAGAAAAGTGATGCAAACCCTAAAGCATCAAAGAACAATAATGTTGAGAAGCTTGAAAGTTGTACCCCCAACTCCAACAAAAGCAATGAAATGATTCAGAATAACTTTGGAAGAACCTATGCCCATCAAAGATGTGTTGATGCTGCAAAGAGAAATGAATATTATCAAAGAACTTTAAGGTAGAACAACTTTATAAGTGCACCAAGATGATCCTTATCTTCCAGGTATCAAACTATATTTTTTGGTCATTGTTACTCTTGTACAAAATTTTGGGCATGTTAGTGTCGGTCTTGAAAGCCCTCCATCAGTGATCAAAAAGCTCTTTGCATTTGCATTAGTAGGTGTCTCATCAGTGTCAAATCTTGCATTCCGTTAGGCATGCCATAACCTTGATGGAGGAGCTGGTCTTTATGCCCCTCTTGGCTTTGCTGGATCAGGTCATATCAGTTATTAAAGTTTTTCAAGCTTGTCTTGATGTGTCTTACTGTCAAAGTCCTAGGTCTAGGGTTTTGGTCATTTGTCTATGAAAATCCATGAGTACTCAACAAGCCAGAGGGAGGTTTGTTAACATGTTTCTTCGATATTTTTATCTTGTACAGTCAATTTTCACCTTGGATTTAAAAACTTTGTTTTTAAAGCCCAAGGTCATTTTCTCAGTTTTGTAAATAAGTGATGAAATTTCAAAGTCTTCAAACAGTCAAACTGCAACCCTGGTCCCCTTACCAAGGTCCTTCAGATGATCTACCTGCAAAAAGAATCAAGTCAAAGCACTCAAAAAGTCAAATTCAGGATAAAGGAAACCAAAATCAGTGTTTTTAAAAAAAATGTCAAAAAGAAACCTTAAAAAGTGGGTTTATGGATGAAATTTTTGCAAATGAAGTTTATAAAAGGTATGTTCCCTCCTTTCACTCTCATTGTGCATTTGAAAGCTTGCAAGAGAGGGTTTGAGAGAGTGATAGGCGAAAGGAGCGGAATTGCAATGGTTTTGGGCAGCAGAGTAGTGCGAGACCCGTTCAAGCTGGTGCGCGACCCGTTGGGCGGTGCGAGACCCGTCCAACACCCCTCCACAGTTCAGAAATTTAACGGGCGCGACCCGTTGGGCAGTGCGCGACCCGTTGAGAGGCCTGTGAGACCCTTTGAGCCGCCGGCCTGCAAAACTCAAACAAAATTCCCAACTTCTCTTCAAATCATCTCAATCGCTCGAGCATAGAATTCAGCATTTTTGCAGGCAGAGACAGCAGTTCCATTTGTCTTTCAGTTTGTCCACTTTACTCCAAAAACCATGTCAGAAGCTGAGACTTATGAGCAAAGTGATGACCATTCATCATCTACAGAGGAGAGGAGGCCTCGTAAGGGTGGACATCATAAACGAGAGGAGCCCACCTCTCTGGCAGAATTACAGGCCTGCCCCATGGCAGT
>APFE030131868.1:17312-53505 GCA_000404065.3 Pinus taeda | reverse complement strand
CAGTGCCACATCAGCCACATCAGGAGGTCATTCATGAGGAGGGAGGACCATCTCAGCAGCCTAATGCTCCCGTCACCCGACATGTTAGCTCCACTCCTTTGGTCACTTATCAGAGAGGCCGAAGGGCCTTATTTGCAGCAGCCAGGCGAGTACTATCTCCACAGCAGGTGGAAGGGGTCTCGCCTTCATCGTCATCACAGCGAGTGTTATCACCACATCAGGTGGAAGGGGCCTCGCTTTCTTCACCAGCACAGGTACCAGAGAGGGGCAAGCAGCCCATGATCGAGGAGAAATTGTCAGGCGATCCAGTTATTGATCTTGACGCCGGTTCTCCTAGCATAGAGCTCAAGGATATCATCCGAGAGCAAAGCACCGAGATTCAGTCACTGCAAACGAAATTATTGATGGCAAAATGGATTAATAATTATTTAGAGCAGCGAAACAAACAGTTGGAGGATGAGCACAACCTTTATGAGTTGCAAAAGATTCGTGAAGACCGGGAATTGGCTCGCAAGAGACCCGGTGACTTGAGACCCATAGATCGAGAATCTATGCTTATTTGGGATAATGCTCATTTGAAAAGGCTGTTAGCTAAGGCCAATCAAAATAACAAGCTGTTGAGAAACATGAAGAATCACTATTGGGCAAGGATGCATGTATGCAAGGTCAGAATGAAAATGTTCCAAAGGAGGATGTCCGAGGCTCTTAGGCGGAAGAAAAGGACCAATCCACTCCGTATCTTGGCGGAGGCATCCCTCAAAGATCATGGCACTCACTAGCATCAGCTATAGCACAAATCCCAAATTTTTTTGAGAATTTTGGGTAATTTTGGAATTTTTTGGAAATTTACAGGTTTTGGCTTCTCAACGGGTCTCACCCCTAGTGAGACCCTTTGTCCCGGCAACTCCATTTTACAAAAACTCAGTATTTCTGGATTTTTCATGAAAATTGACACTTTCTCATCCATTACTAAGAAATTTCATCAAGTTTTGGGCCCCAAGAAGGTCAAAATACATGAAAAATTAGACTTTCTGCCCCTTTTCTGAGTTGCAGAAGCAGTCTTGGGAGAATTGAGTTTTGACTGGGCAAATGACCTCGAAATTCAAAAATTCTAGTTGGGTTGGAAAGTAGACTTGCAGACCTTTACAACGAGCTATCCTACACCCAATTCTGATACCGAGAAGGCCTCCAAACAGAGCTCCAAAGTGTGAGACCTGTTAAGAAAAGGTGTGCGACCCGTTGAGGAAATGTTGCCAGATTTGACCAGTTCAACCCAGAAATTCCAGTTTTGACCTTTTTCGACTTTTTGAGGTTAATGATGATCTTAATGGATGTAATTGTGGCACTTTTTGATACTTTTACTCTTTTTTAACTCTTTTAGAAGATTTCTCATGTAAAGGGTAAAAATTGAATGTATGAACTGATTTCCAAGTTTATAGAGGCAAGTTGTTTTGACTGCCTATTTTGTAGGGCTTAGTTTAGAAGTTGTTCAAACTGCTCCTAGAATAGTGAGCTCGACCCCTAGAGGCAAGGAAAGGTGTTAGCTTGCCTATATTATGTATTTTCTTAGTCATTTTCGGGGGTTGTAAGGTTGGACTCTTGAGAGAGCAGTAGCTCATTGTATTATCTCTTGTATCTCTGCAATTTTTGGCAAGGAAGACTAGGCTTTTGCAGTCATCTTTGGGATTCTTGTGGACTCATGTGTTGATGGTGTGTTTCTTCAGTCATTGTAAGCTTTGTTATGTGTTTCATTTTCCTTCTATACTTCTGCATATTAAACAAATGAAGTGATAAAGTAAGAATTCGTGCTTGTCATGCTCTGCTTTTAAGTTTGTTTAATTTTGATGTTTTCTACTGTCTAAAGAGAATTCAAATTCATTGTTTGCTCTCTTTAGCCTTCTCTCTTTTATTCCTGACCATTTACTTTAGTCAAAGACATCAGCACGGCCCCCTACCTCGCCCCAAAGACTCCCCTGCAGAAACTGTGTCCCACCCCGCAGCCAAATTTGCCGTCTCCTCAACTTGCCACCAAAAACCCAAAAACCCCAAAATCAAATTCCTTTATCAGTTTACTAGCCTAATATCAGTGTTACTTTGTTGGTCATCTCCCTAATTGAAAATTTTCCAAGAGAGACCGGAGAGAGCCTTCTCCTGCCCCGTAGGGCTAGCTACGAGGCTGAATGGTTTGATGTAGCTTTGAGATTTGCCTTTCTCAGCCTGAGGTGAAATGTCAAACGCTAACAGGGCACATGGAAAAATTTCGTAGGGCTTACTACAAAATTTATCAAGACCTAGAAGGAAAACTCTAAATGGACCTTACAGTTCAGTTGCCCCATCATTATATTTCAATATGGAATGTTATCAATTTCACAACCTTGGTCACATAGCACAAGATTGTAGAAGCAACATGGTATGGGATCATAAACAAGCTAAGAATGAAAACATTCCTACGAGGAAATCAACAAAAGTCTGCAAAATAAAACAAGAGGAGATAAAAGAAAAAGAACATGATCTGAGTTTAAATTGTTAAATCATCCTCCAATATTGAGTAGTCCAAGATGTGCAAATCAAACTTGTGGCAGAATCCAAGAGCTTTGAAGATTGTTGATGTTCCAAGTTTATAACATGACATATATGATATTCTTGACTTCATTTAATCATAAGTATTCTCTGGTCCACATGAAGGAATCACAAAACGCATATTGTTAGGAGGAGCACATGTCATTGCTTAAAGTTTTTCTCACAAAATCAGCACAACAAGGCTTATACAAATGCCATGGGAGTAAGTGGTATCCTTCTAAGGCTAAGATTGAATAGAGTAAGAGTGAAGTACGTGGAAAGACTGACTATATCTAAGAGAAAATTCATCCAATGTACCAGCGGGGAAATACCAAATTATGAATATGGAATGATAAATTATGAAATTGGTGGTAGGAAAAATTAGATGGAGAATCTTCCCTGACAATTTTTAGGGAGAGTAGTGTAGGTTTTAACCCTTTACAAAAATTACCTACAAACAAATTCTTAAAATAAAAAATATATAATGGCATGAACTTAAAACAAATACACACATAAATTTTCCCTTGGAACCCAAAACCAAGACTACCAGATTCATTTTTCATTATATTCCTTTCAATGTTACATTACATACATACATATACATATACATGTCAAAGCATTCATAAACCCCAATCCACTAACCTTGGTTTAGAACATAACCATAGTTCCCTTGGCCAAATCTACAAAATGCTGTGGGCAGAAAACTATCATGCCCAAAACCATGTGCAGACATCATGCACAAAACCATAGGTAGGTCCGCATAAAAAAAAAAATATTCAGGGCGTTGCCCCGAACCCCGTGTAGGGGGGTAGTGCCCCTACAAATCCCCCGATAGGGTTGACTGCCACCACCCTATTGCTCCTGACACAACATACAATATGTGCCACTAGCTGTGTAAAGAATATAACACATACCCAACGTCTTGGAGACACATATTAGGCTTGTTGGAGTTGAATTTAATGGACTAGCCCCTGAAGTATATTAGAGACCATTCGAGGCATTGCCAAAGAAGATCTTGGAGTCATTTTTAGGACTTGTTGAAGGATATATTGGAAGCCTTGAAGAGCACTAAAACCGTCTTGAAGAATTGAAGTAGAGGGTTGGAGCCCTATAGGGTTGGAGTTCTCACAGAAGGATCGAGCTTTGTTGAAAACTAGGTTGGAGCTTGAATTGTTTATAGGACTGGAGTCCTCAAATAGACCAAGTCGAAGCTTGGGCTTATAGTACATGTGGGAGCCTGGTTTGAAATAATAATATTGGAGTATTCGTTTAGGGTTGGATCCCTGGAGATATTATAGGTGTGTTTATATAATTTGGAACTTGAATTATTATAAAAGAGGATTGGAGTCCTCGTCATTCTTGTTAATAAAATTATTCTTTTATTGTACATCTTGGTATCAGATCCAATACATTCAAGCATAGCTTAATAGATGGAAGGTAGATCCAAATATTTTGAAGATATTGGTTTCAGAGCCTTAGTTATGAAACCATAAACAAATCAGCTTGAAAAATCCCCTTTGTTTGATGGAACAAACTATGTGACATGGAGAAATAGAACATACTTCAATTTAATGGCTCAAGGTTTTGAGTTATGGGAATCAGTGACTACCATAAGCTCAAAAAAGTCAAATGAATTCGACACAAAATCTTTGAATCCAATTATGAGAAATCTATCAAATCCAATCAAAGACAATATATTCAATTCTCCTCAGCCAAGAACCTTTGGAAAAGGCTACAAAAGATTTGTAAAAAAGATTTTTTTTTTTTTTTGTGTCATCTATACAAGATCCAAAGCACAAAGATAATCAAGAGTCAAAAGAGATAGATAAAGGCATCAATTGCATAAAATAGGATGACGATGAAGAGAATTTTGAAGTAGAAGTTGAAATAGACTCCAACGAAAAAATTGTGGTTGCTCTAGAAGAGATAATTAGATTGAAAAATGAAAATGGGGAACTCAAGAAGCAGGTACAAAATGATGATCATGAACTTGACAAAACAAAGCAAGAAGTTATCCTTTTAAGGCATCAAGTATAAGAAAGAGATGAGAATCTCAACAAGCTTAAGGTAGAATTGCGTCAAAATGAGAAGAGACATAATGAAGAAGTCACCTTGATGACAACTCAATTAGAAGAAGCAGAGATAAGGGAAGGCTTTTTGACAAGTCATATAAAAAAATATATGAGGATTTGAGTAATTTCGAAGCAAAAATTGGTCAAAAAAGAAGAAGAAGTCAAATTCATATATGTTTTGCTAGAGGAATAAAAGAAATAAAAACAAGTAATGAAGATCCAACTGACAAAGAAAGAAGAAGACTATGCAAGGCTTGAAGAAGAGATTGTTTCCTTCAGAAATGAATTCGAAGTGCTATTTAAGATTCTGAAGAGTTCTCAAGTCTTGGATGATATCCTAAGTTATCAAAGATTACCACTTGACAAATATGGCCTTGGATATGCAAGTGAGGCTTCTAGCAAAATTGATCCAAACCCTAAAGCATCAAAGAAGAATATTGTGGAGAATCTTGACAGTTGTACCCCTAGCTCCAAAAGCAAGAAATGAATCAAAATAACTTTGGAAGAACCTATGCCCCTAGAAGATATGTTGATGTTGCAAGGAGAAACGAATATCATCAAAGAACTTTAAGGTAGAACAACTTTAGAAGTGCACCAAGACGATCCTTATTTTCTAGGTACGAAACTATATTTTTTGGTCATTGTTACTCATACAAAATTTTGGGCACGTGACAAAATATTGTAGAGCTCGCTACAAAATTTATCAAGAACCTAGAAGGAAAAGTCTAAATGAACTGTACAATTTAGTTGCCCCATCATTAAATTTCAATATGGAATGTTATCAATGTCACAACCTTGGTCACATAGCACATGATTCTAGAAGCAACATGGTATGGGTTCCTAAACAAGCTAAGAATGAAAATATTCCTACTAGGAAATCAACAAAAGTCTGCAAAAGAAAACAAGAGGAGATAAAAACAAAAGAACATGATCTTCATCTAAATTGTTAAATCATGCTCCAAGGTTGAGTACCCCAAGATGTGTAAACCAATCTTGTGCCAAAGTCCAAAATCTTTGAAGATTGTTGATGTTCCAAGTTTATAACATGACATATATAATATTCTTGACTTCATTTCATCATAAGTATTCTCTGGTCTACATGAAGGAAGCACAAAATGCATATTTTTAGGAGGAGCATAGGTCATTTGTTAAAGATTCCCTCAAAATCAACACACCAAGGCTTATACATAGGCCATGGGAGTAAGTGGTATCAGCGGTCAACTATAGTCAGAGTGCCAAAAAACCTTGATCCTTGTGCCAAAGAATTCAATCTCCAAAAATAGTCCAAATTCCAAGTCAAACCAAATCAAACTATGCCCAATCTCCAAAAAGTCAATGTTGGTCAAAGGTTGATCTAAGAGAGATTTTGGCCCTCCTGAAATTCTCTCCTACTCACATGTGTGAGATGATGACATGCAATTTTAGATTGTATGAACCTTTGGCGAGAAGAAGAAGATGTGTGAGATGTGTGTCCAAATGAGGTGCCATTAAGTTGTATTTATAAGCTTCCTTGGAGACGTAATTTATTTTTAAATTTGACCTATAATTTTATGCCATGTGGGTTTCCACATTATAGATATATTTTTCCTTGACCAAATTAAATTCTTCCAAAGGAAAAGAGGATATTCTGTAGATGAGGAAGGTTGTCCATATTGTAAAATCTAGGGCATTAAGATTAGGAGATTTCTATATAATGATAACTGCTTGTGAATGATTTTTACTTCTTTAGATTAGCATCTTCTCTTTACTTAGATTATTATAGTGTTATTCTTCATCAAACAACTACCAATGCATAAAAAATAAACAGACAAGAGACACAAAATGTAGGCAATCAGCCAGGGCCAAAATCTCTCCAACTTGAGAGGAAAACCAAAACAAATTCTTCTTCTTTTAAAGACTTAAATTGATGAATTCCAAGACCTAGAGCCTTGAACAAAAAACTCTCCAAGACCAAGTCACAAGACACTTCTTCACTACTTCTTCTTCTTTCCTAAGTCAACAGTTAGTCAAACTACTTTCATTTCTTTGAATTTCAGCTACCCTTCATATTTCGGCCTTTTGTATTAGGTCTGCAACTTTCAATCTCGTAAAAAACCTTAGATGCAGCATGTGGGAAGTATTACCACCATTTCATACCCTTGTTCCCTTTGCTTTGGATGGAGACTTCTTCTACTTCAACTCAGTCTGCATTCTTGAATTCTCTTCTTCCTTAATTTGGCCTCCTAAGATGACTGCCACAATCTCAATTTTTCCTACAATAGATAATACCACTCCTCTCCACACGTATGACAGATATTAGCTTATAAATTGGCCCAAACTAACTCGGCTTCTAGTTCTCCCTTCTTTGCTTGGAGAGACACTATTCTTATGTGATTCTCACACTTCTTTCCTTGATTCATATGCTTGATCGAATTCTCTTCTAGGTGAGGCCTATCTCCCCTATATATAGTAGTATGTCCATCAAGAATAATCCAACTTGAACTGATGCCTAGGCCAATATGCCTTTTCTAGAATAATCTTTAGGCCGACTTCAAGGAGTGTTTGTTATAAGGTCTTGGAGGGTTTATGACACAAATAAATTCTCTTTTACAATGTGTAACATACCCAAATGGGTCTTCAATACTTGACATTGACTCAATAGAATTTATGACTTGATGACCAAACCTAAAAGCTCTCAATGGGAGCTTCTACTAAAAATAAAATTCCTTGAGCATGAAACCCTTGACTCAAGCATTACTAAATAATTTTATTTTTCTTCTTTCATCAACTACATAAAATCATAATTACACATGTCATTATGAAGACCGAACCTAGTTACACTTTTCAACACTCCCTCTTAACTAGGGAAGTATTCATAATCCATACAAGGTACTTGGACATTCTCAATATGAATAATTCTCATAAGAAGAGTTGGATTGGTAACCCATGTATATAGCTTATCAACCAACATTGTCACATAGCAAGGCCTTGACTAACAACTCTATCTCTCCACAAGATCAGAGCACAATGTTGGCGAGACCAATGATGTATAGATGCCTTCATTATTGTCTCTCTCGGAACATACCCCACCCGAGTCCTCTTAGAGTATTCCACTAGGACTATTATTACCTTGGATTCCCAGTCCTCAAAGAATATCAGTCCTCTACAATTACTCTTATCTTGGATGCCCTAACTCATCCTGAAAGAGTATAGGATGCCAGATGTTTACCCAATCCTCCATTCTGTCTTCCCAAGTGAAGAAAATTATGATGTGTTTGTATATCCCACTCAACTTAGGGAGGACATACCCACTCCATTGAAGGAATGTACCCATTCCTATAAAAGGAATGTACCAAAGCTCCCTCTTAAATAGGGACTTGACCAAGCTCCCTCTTGGTCAGGGACTTGCTTCCAACAACTCTCTAGGTGGAGATCATGTGAAAACTAGCTTCTTCGAGAACTCCTTTCTTTGATGTCATGAATTTCTTCTTTATCATAGAGTCTACATCTTTTGGGACTTCTTCAGGCGGCATAAACCATACATCAATTTCATGCATGAGTCAATCATGTCAACATTCCTTTCATTGGAAATTGATCCATTAGTCCATATCTAATCTTCCTTCATGCCATGTTGCCTTCTTCATATCATGTTTCCTTAAGGATCTTTCATCTTTACACATGATTTTCAGTTGTTGGAAGATATCCATAGCTCTTCCCTTAGCAACCATACATTAGCCCATCCAAATATTATTCAAAATAAGAAATGAATCATTAAATCAAGATTACCTTTGTGATGGTATTTCATCATGACATCTTCTAGTTTGCATCAACATCCTCCATACGAGTTGACACATCTCCAAAAGATATATATTGTCAAGGGTCTCTTGCTTTGTTAGACTTCATCAAAGTCTTTATATCTTTCATGGAGATATCCTAGTCAAATCTTCCAGTTCTCGGATGTTGATTGCCTTCTCTATGATTTCATATTCCACAATCTCTCTTCTTTATTCACACATTTTTCCTCCTAGGAACTTTTAGTTATAGTTCCTCCAATCGATGTCAACCACCTCATATTTCATACAAGGACATATTATGTTGATTTCATCTAGTCTGTGTGTGATCCATGCCTTCTTGCATCCTTTCAAAGGAAGAGATCCTTCCTTTTTATCATGCTCTCGAGGTAGATTATTCATTCATGTTACCTACAACCATATGACATGAATCTACAATATCGAATACAGGCATTCATACCTCATTCTTCTTTAGGTCATCTAGAATTCCTTCAACAACTTCCTTGATTGAAAGAACTTCAATCCCTTGATCCGCTTCACCTCTTTTGTCATCATACTATCATCCCATGAATTCCACAAGTTAGAATTCTTGATGAAACACTTGCTTCCTTTTAATTGGTGAACCTTCTGACAAAGATTCCAATAGAGAATCTTAAGTATCATCGTTCGACAAACGCGTCCTTTTGAATGATGTATGATGAGCTTTGTACTAGATAAATCTTTCCTTTTCCCATAAGTACCACTTATGCTTTTAATGAGGTTACCAAGAGATACATCCTTCCATAGGTGACTTCCATAGGATTCTATTTCAGCCATCTTTCATGCTTCTCTATGATGATGCCACGAGCTCTTGCTTTCAATGTTTCTATGATGCCATGATGCATCCTATAATTTTTCTTATTGACTCATGATAGCCATATCTTACAACAGATAACTTGAAAACAAGAACTAGGTGAGGTTAGTCATATTAGAGATATTTTACTTCCTCTTTCTTAGACTTCTTCTTTTCATCTTCCTCCACTTCTTCGGTGATATGGGCTTCTTCTCTACCTCTTTTGTTATTTTTTAATTTTTGAAACTAGGTTTAAATTCCATCTTGGACAACTCAAATGATCAAGATGATGATTTTACTAAATTCCTCTTTTCGAGAGGACCAAAATTGACCTAAAGATCACCCCATTTGGACAAGTGGAAGTTGATTTTTGAATTATTCTATTCACTCATGTATAATGAATAGGTCGACCCTAAGCACATATGAAACTGGACAGGTCGGCCTCAACCCCAAGTGGACCCTTATGCAAGCCTATAAATAGAATAGACCTAAAGGTGATTTCTACACAATGATCAAGCCATCTTCTATTCTCTTCTTTTGTCTTGGTTCACACAGGTCTGACAGAGGAAGTTTGCACAAGGGTTTGAAATCACAGTTGTGAAGCTTGCATGGATCTAGGGTTTTTGTTTCTTGGATGTAGGAACATAACTGAGATTTTTCATCCTTGGATGCATACTCAGAATGGCTAAGGGAGTGTCTAGGAAGTCTCAGACGCTCACACAGAAGACTGAAGGGAGCGTCCAGGGTTTCTGAAGTAGATCAGATGGTGTTGGTCCCCGGATGCTCGCACAAAGTGGTCAAGGGAGTGTCCAGGCAGTCTCAGACACACACATAGTAATTGGAAGAGAGTGTCTAGGGGTTTGGAGTGGTTTTGAGTGAGTTTAACCTTGGATGCATGCATGCAGACTTCCTGAGAGTGTCCGGGAAAACACAGACACCCTCACACAATCACTGAGGGAGTGTCCATGGAGTTTCAGATGCATGCAATCAGTCTTGTTGGGAGCGTCCTCGGTTTTGATCTAGGGTTTGATAATTGTCTTCACTTGGCTTCAGTGATTTGATGGATAAATATTTCCTCTTTGTTGTTTTGTAGTTCTACAATCTATTTTCGATCTGTAAATATCTACTGCAAGTTTATGTATTGGGCTCATTGTAATCTCCATTGAAATTTTTTTATGACAATCTAATAAATAAGAATATTTGAAAGGGCTTTCCCCCTTGTGGGGTTTTTCCCTAGTCTTGGACCAATGTGTTGTCTCTTATGGCTGTGTTGTTGTCTTCTTTGTCATTACATATATTTTTCTATCTTCAGTTACAGTTTATGATTGGTTACATTGCTTATAATCAAATGCATTGTTAATGACGAAGTAAATTGGGTTAATGTAATTGATACAACATAGAACAGTATGAAAAATTACATGGTATCAGAGCCAAGGTTACTTGGGAGTGGGAGAAGGAGCGACATTTTCAGAAGCTCCCGGTTTGGGAGTGATTTTTTATATAATATACATTTTTTTAATATTTTGATGCATATATGTCAACAAAAGCATGCAGAATGATGAATTAGATATAAAAAGCATAAAAAACATAGATTGAACCATATAACAACAATCATCTAGAAGTTATAATCTTCATCAACCACGTCCAAAAGTTAGTAACATAGTAACATACAACATATTGAGTCTCATGATTCATTAATCTTAAAGTTTCAAGCTTTCAAAATTCAATATATAATATTTATCATCATTGATCACCAAAGTTCTACTTGTAAGCTAAGTGTAACCATTACAACAAATAATATCTAACGTGAAATGAAATGTTATAAAATGAAATGAAATGAAACAACTTTCGACTTTCACGAAGCATCATATTCATAATTCATTACCAATGAGTTATAATTTCCAACTTCAAACTTCAAACTTATATTGTCATATATTGTTTGCAAAAAATATCATAATAAATATGAAAGAGTCAACAATTATAAAAACTACTAGAAACTAGAAAAGACAAGTAAATCTATTATCTATTGTTAATGCTTGGACGTCTTTCCACCACGAGAAATGTCTAATTTTATAGTCTTGCTGTAAAATTAGGATCTTTGTCATTAATATCACCCTCTAAGCATTAATATCCAAAGGTATATTTGTCATTACCTCTGGATCTGAAGGGATCCTTGTCATTAATATGACCCTCTAAGCATGAACATAAGATAGAAAAAGCATAGCATGTCAATTCAAGATTTTATTTGAGTGATGGGATTAGTGCTCTTGATTAAATATGAGTTCCATACCCTAATACATGAAAAAATCCAATGGAAACATTGCAATCCCGATAAGTTTGTTGGATTTTGAATGAGATCTAGAATTCTACTTTCTCCATATGAAACCCAATGAGGTTGGAACCACTCTCAAACATCCTGAGTCATTTCATGGTAATGTTAAAAATTTAATTAAAGGATGAAAATGAAGATTAAGGAGAATGCCACTTTTACTTTAAGAATTTAACATTACCATGAATCACATATCAATACTAGGGCCATAGTCTCGATCATTAGGTTTCCCCAATAAAAAATTATTTGTTTCTTTGAAAAAAATTGCATTTGGAATGTTACTGCAATTTTTTTTGCAAAAAACACTAGGGAGCTCCCCTAACCACTTCCTAAAAACTAGGGAATGTTTTTTTAAAGGGAGAGCGCTCCCAATTAGCTCTCGAGCAGAGCGCAAATTGGGAGCAAGTTCATGTGGGGGGGGGCACTCCCACACAACCTTAATCAAAGCTTATGTGAAGGAAAAGCCCAAAAGACGATAAGCATTGAAGCCCTCATTATTAGAAATAAGATTCCCTAGTCAATATCAAGATGTCTTCCTCTACCTTCAAGGAGCATGAAAAGCTAGGTGATACATCAAACTTTTTTGCATGGAAAGTCAGGTTGGATATCATAGCTGACAATAATGATGTGCTGGAATACATTCAAGGAAGGATGCCTAAGCCTCCAGAAAATGCTTCCGCTTCCCTAAAAAATAGGTACAAGAAAGGTGAGTCCAAAGCAAAGCATAATGGATGGTTTACAAGATCATTTACTTGCATATGTTGGGAATTTGAGAAAGTCTAAAGACATGTAAGACAAGATAGTTGGCATGTATGGAATCAATAATTTGAATGAGATCAACACCTTGAAAGATCAACTCAAGGAAACCAAGATGAACAAAGGAGAATCTGTTTAATCCTACATTATGAGGATTTATTGCCTTAGAGATCAATTGAAAAGAGTTGGAGAAAATGTGATCTGGATTTAAACATGAACGTAATAAATTACATAGATAACCATAAACACAAAGATGCAGGGGAAATGATATGTCATTTCATTAATGTAAAATACTGAAATATGCTTACAAACAACAATGGAAATAAACTAGCTAAGGCGATGGTAGCTTATCTCTGAGAACAGATGTGGCAGCCACATGCCTCTGAACTGTGTTACAATGAGGCTCGAAGGCATATTTATTGTTGAGAAATAATGGAAAACCCTAAACATCCAAAAACCTAACCCTAGAAGATGAAACACCAAATTGTGGGCCCCGTTTGGGTAAATTGGTACATCAACTTCCCAGGGTCGTAACTTTGGCATACGATCTCCATTTGACACGCACAATATCTCGTGAGAAATATTTATCCAAGAACTACAACTTTAGGAAGAGAAACATCGGTCCATGGACCCATGTTGCTCCTAGGTTTCCAAAAAAACATCGTTTAGGGCCTCAAAACGACTCTGGAATTTCAGGACCTGAAAAACTGCTAAAAATAGTAAATTGTGCTACAATTATGGAAACTGAAAAACTGAAAGAGATAGTTGTGGGGGTCCAAGTGGGATAGGTGGGTGGCCACCAACATCCACCTGGATCAAAATGTGTCTGACAGGGAACTAGTAGTTGTGACTCTTAGAGGTCTCCCTCCTATTTGGGAAACCTTAATTACTACAATAAGCAACAACAATGTCCTTTGGTCATTTGATGAAATTGTTGGGAAGCTTACTCAAGAAGAATCAAGGAGGATAACTAGAGGAAGGTCTCAAAAACATGAAGAGGGGAGCCCGTTGCATATATCACTAAAAATAAGGGAAAATGAGGTCCATCAAGGAAGTTTCCTTCTCAAAATATGAAAGGAAGGAATGACAAATCTTTATCTCATATTGAATGCTATTATTGCCACAAGAAAGGTCATTATGCTTGAGATTGTCCCGAGAAGAGAAAAATGCCATGTTACAACACTAGAAGCAACAACAATAATAAAAGAAGAAAAGACAATCAAAGGAATAATTGCGATAGAATATATGAAAGAAGAAGAAGAGATTCCTCAATTGACCGTGAAGAAAATCATCCTCCTCAAAAGAAGTCAAAATCTCCTAGGTATGAAAGTAATGTTGTAAATAACTCTGAATACATTCTTATTTCTGCCCTTACTAGTTCTTCTTCACCGAATTCGTGGGATAGTTGGTTGGTTGATAGTGGGGTCACTCATAATTTCTCTGGATACAAGAAAGTCCTCTCTAATCTAGTAGAGAGGGAGACTAAGTAAAAGTTCATTCTTGGAGACAACTCCACTCATCTCGTGAAAGGTTTTGGGTTTGTCAAATTTCAGTTGAATTCTGGGGAATTAGTTCTGCTGCATGATGTTATGTATTTGTCAGGATTGATGAGGAATTTGGTATCTATATATGCATTGGAAGATAAAGGGATGATGGTTGCCTTCATCAAAGGAAAATTTTTGGCCTGGTCTGTTGATTCACCTATGAGAGATGCATTCACATTAGGATCAAGATTTGAAGGACTCTATAAAGTCACTAGAAGGCCACTTCTAACATTGGCTCATAATACCAATCATCTAAGCGAGTTGTGGCACCGCAAATTGGCTCATATTCACTATGAAGCTCTTTCGAAATTGAAGAAATTGGTCTCACGTATTCCCGATGTTCAAGCCCATCATGATGGAGTTTGTCCAAGTTGTGTGAGTGGAAATAAAACAAGGGGACCATTACCCTCTAGTGAGAACAAGACAAATGACATCCTCCATCTCATTCATTATGATATATGTGGTTTGATGCTTGTGCATTCTATTGGTGGTCATCTCTGCTACATCACCTTCATTGACGACTTCTCAAGAAAGACATGGATATACTACCTTAAGCACAAGGATGAATCCTTTGAATTATTCAAGGAATTAAAAGCCTTGATCAAAAATCAAACAGGAAAAAGAATCAAAGTATTAAGGTCTAGCAATGGAGGGGAATACATGTCAAATGAATTCATAACATTTTTCAAGAAAGAAGGGATCAAGAAGGAAACAATTGTGTCATATACTCCCGAACATAATGGTTTAGCTTAAAGAAAGAACAAGTCTATATTAGAACTTGCCCGTGCCATGCTCCATATCAAAAGGTGCCAAAATTCCTTTGGTCAAAAGCCACATCTGTTGTTGTATACATTCAAAGTAGGGTGCCTCATCAAGCATTAGAAAACAAGACCCCTGAAGAAAAATTCACATGTGTCAAGCTCGACATTAGCCATCTTTGTGTATTTGGATGCCTTATGTATTTTCATGTGTTGAAGGACAAAAGAAACAAGTTGGAAGCTATAGGAAGAAAAGGTAATTTTGTGGGTTATTGTGAAAATGATAAAGCATATAGAATATATATTCTTGGTCAAAGGAAGGTTGATATTAGCAAGGAAGTAACATTCAATGAAGATGCAGCTCTTGGAAAATCAAGAAATTGTCCTCCATCTCCTCCTTCCAAGGAAGAGAATGATGACTAGGATATTCTAGATGGTCCTTCCATGCTCGAGTCTAAGACTAATATTGTTGATGATCCCATGGAGCCTATGGATCCTTTAGATCCTCCTCCAAGTGATCCTCCTACTAGGAAGAGACCACTTTGGCTCTGCGATACTCTACATAATGTTGAAAGAAATGTTCCCATTCGTAGATCATTTAGATAAAGGAAGCAACCATGAAGGTATCAGGGATATGTTGTAGCCATGAGCACTATGATTCAATTTGAACCGTCCTCATTCAAAGAAGTTGTAAAAGAACAAGTTTGGAAGGATGTTATGGTCGAGGAATATGAATCAATTATGAAAAATGATGTATGGGATGTTGTGCTAAGACCGAATGGGAAGTCTATCGTTACTTCAAAGTGGATATTTAAGATCAAACATGGAATTGATGGCAACATTGAGAAATACAAAGCAAGGTTCGTAGCTCAAGGATTTTCTCATAAAGAGGGAGAAGATTATGATGACATATTTTCTCCTGTGGCTCGATATACAACCATCCATTCAATAGTTTCCCTTGTTTCTAGCCAAGGATGGACTCTTCATGAGATGGAAGTAAAGACTACATTCCTTCATGGCACGTTACAGGAAGAAGTATATGTTAAACAACCACTGGGATTTGAAGTGGAAGATCGAAGAATGCATGTTTGCAGGTTAAAGAAGGAATTGTATGGTTTGAAGCAATATCCTTGAGCTTGGTATGCATGCATTAACAATTATTTAATGAACCTGGGATTCACAAGAAGAAAGGTTCATCCCAACCTCTACTTCAAGGTAGTCGAAGGTATGCCATTGATTTTGGTTTTATATGTTGATGATCTATTCTTGACAAATAGTGAGCCTATGATGAACGAGTCTAAGACGGAGCTAGCCTCTGAATTCGAGATGAAGGACCTTGGTATCACGCACTATTTTCTAGGCCTTGAGGTATGGAAAAGGCTTGGTGATATTTTCCCTTCACAAGGAGAATACTTTGTAAAGATGTTGGAAAGATTTGGAATGAATAAATGCAAATCCATGGCTAAACTAATGGAAATTAACTTCAAATTTATGTGGAGAAGCTGTAGGACCTGATTTGGAAAATCTATGTGAGTATAGACAATTGATTGGGGCTCTGATGTTCCTTGTGAACACCTGTCCAAACTTATGCTATGCAGTAAACACATTGAGTCAATTCATGACCGAGACCCTCCATGCACATTGGATCACTGCTAAATACGTATTGAGATATTTGCATGGGTCAATCACACTTGGCCCAAGGTATTCTGCTAGAGATGTTCAACTTCATGGATACACTAATGTTGACTGAGAAAGAAATGTTATCGACAAAAATAGTACATATGGATGTTGCTTTAGCCTTGGATCTTCCATGATATCTTGGATGAGTAGGAAACAAAAGTTTGTAGCATTGA
This sequence comes from Pinus taeda, assembly GCA_000404065.3. Classification (NCBI taxonomy): domain Eukaryota; kingdom Viridiplantae; phylum Streptophyta; class Pinopsida; order Pinales; family Pinaceae; genus Pinus; species Pinus taeda. Next base: position 37,032 of record APFE030131868.1, on the reverse strand, counting down.
GCATTACTGAAGCAGAGTACATTGCCACAAGCATGGCTAGCTGCAAAGTAGTTTTGTTAAGGAAGCTCTTTGGAGAGATATTTGAGCCTGTGTTTCATGAAAAGTCCAAGCACTTTGAGATTAAATATCACTTTATTTGAGACATGATGAAAAGAGGATCTGTTAGACTCCATCACATTTCAATAGATGAGCAGATTGAATATATTCTCACCAATGCATTATCGAAAGGAAAGTTCTTGGTATTCAGACAAAAGATTGGACTAATGGATGTAGCCCCTCCAACTAAGGGGCGATGCTAATCAAGGACACTAAGCCAACTCTTTCCACCCTACTTGAGCTCCCAGGGTGAGGAATTGAGATAGAGGGCTCTTGGGGTTGATGGATCTCTGTACAATAGGATACTCCCATATTTGTCACCCATAGGATTGGATATGTTTCTCCCATATCTTTGTAGGGTTGGATATGTCGCTCCCCTATCTGCTCTATGCAGAGTATACCCTAGTTGGAATCATACCCTCAAGCAAGGCTTGTTGGAATACTGCTCCCTGTTTAGCCAACGAGATGAAAGTGTACTTGGGGTGTACAACCCAAGTTGATTATGATGCAAGTGTTATACCACATGACTATCGAGGGTCATTGGTGGGAAGATCAGTAGGCTATAAGATTGGTTTGAGACTTTCTCACCTTTTGGGATTCCAGGTTGAGAATGAGTGTTAAAATTGGCAACTAGGGCCAAACTCCATGTGGGTCATCTTATTTATCGAAGCTGATATTTTTCTTGGATTCCTCTCATCGAGAGCTGTAGGATTGATCTAAAGATCATCCCATTCCGACATGTATTCATGGAGATATGAATTTATTTGTGTTATGGGACAATTGATCAAGGGTTTCCCCACATTGGGGTTTGTCCCTGGCTAGTGCCACATATTGTGTCCTCTTGTCTTGGTTTGTCTTCTATGATTTATGTTTATGTTCTATTTGTATTTTACTATCATGCTAAATGTGATTGCTAATCTGGAATTGATATTGAGTTAATGTGAAAAAATGAAGTAAACTGCACTCAACATAGAACATACCTAAAATTAACATGGTATCAGAGCTGAGGTGAAGACAAAGCCTAAGCAAGAGTGAAAGAGAAATCATTGAAGATAGTTGGAAAGGAAAAAAGGATCAATGGGTTCCTCATCCCACTTCAAATTCACCAAGGGTGAAGTCGAAGCAAAAAATATTATCTAGGTCGCACAACAGAAGCATCTGATGGCCTACTGAAAGATCACTTCAATGAGAAGTATGGATCTAAGGGTGGAAGGAAAGACAGATGCCTTGCTTGCAATAAGTTTGGCCATTATGCGAGGGAGTGTTTGAATAGAAGAGACACATCACTTGATGATGATAACAATCATTCCAGGGGAATCTTCAATGATCGAAGGAATGACAGGTATTGTGGCAAAGGAAAAAAGAATGTAGGTCATCACGGAAATGGCCAACTCTTCAAAGAAAACAAGGAACTCTAGGAATGAAGAATCAAATGTTGTTTCTAATAAGCTAAAGGAGAATCATCTTATATTGGCCCTCTCCACTACTTATCCTCCAGACTCTTTGGGAATCAAGCTTATTGATTGTAGTGCTTCAAGTCACTTCATCGGATAGAAGGAAGCTCTCTCTAATTTGGTAGAGATGGAAACAATCATGGCGATTATAATTGGAGTCAATGAAACCTATCACGAAAAGGGTATAGGGAATGTTACCCTCAATTGAATGAGGGTAACATGATTCATTTACAAGAAGTTCTTTATGTACCTGATCTCAAGAAGAACCTGGTGTCCATTTCGACATTGGAAGTCAAATGTTTCAAGGTGGTATTCATCAAAGGAAAGGTACATGTGTGGATATGGAATTTTTAAAATATGATTTTGAGTTCAGGTTTGGCAATTTGTATCAAGTTGTAGGAATTCCATTCGGGATTATGTCAATTGACACATCTCTTCTATAGCACCAGAGATCTGCTCATTATGGGGCCCTACCCGATGTGAGTCAGATGGTGACAGGAATTCCTAAATTCAAGAAGAGCATGAAGGTACATGTCTGAGATGTACCGAAGGAAATCTTACAAGGGGACTATTCCCCTCATGTAGCAAGTCCATAGATTTGGAACAACCCGAGGGGTTTGAGATTCATGATTGAGAATCTCAAGTATGCAGGTGGAAGAAAGATCTCTATATCTTAGAGCAAACATCCTAGGCTTGATATGAGAGGATTGATAGCTGTCCGATGAAGTTGAGATTCACTAGGAGTGAAGCCAATCCAAACCAATGCTTGAAGGTTGTGGATGACAAACCTCTCATATGGGCACCTTATGAGGATGACCTCTTTCTGACAAGTGCAAACCCTCTCATTTGCAAAAGTAAGAGGGAGTTGGATTTCGGATTTGGAATGGTAAACTTCAAGCCCATGACTACCTTGATGGAGCTTAAATTTCATAAGTTATGTGGTAGTGATCTCTGATCTGGGAAATGCCTCTGAGTTTCAGGAGACTCACCATTCGATGCTGGCCCAAAAATCATTCGGGTTGATCATCTTCGACATTCACCATGTCAGACATTGGGTCAAAATTCAAAATTTTATACACTTGACTTCTATAACTGCAGTTCCTCATTATTTCAGTCAAGGGAATGGATGCCTTCAATTTAGAAATTTCATTCTCTAAATTAAAAGCGGGAATCTTTTCTACCTCTTTGACTGGGATTTCTTTCCTTTCCTTTTCTTTCGATGCAATTGGCTGATTTGATTTTTCTGCTGATGGTGATTTGTTGCTATCCGAATCAACCACCTCCTTTCCTTTCCTTTGTGTAACTGATGAATCATTCTTTGATACCTCAACGTCCTTCCTCTTTTGAATTGGTTTAATCGGCACGTCTATGTTTCTAAGTGAATATCACTGCTGTTGGGTGGACAGAGCATTCATATAGCCTCTTTGGTACTCATCATATTCTTCCTCCAAAATGGTGTCATTGGCTAGAATGAAATCTACATCTTTGTGTACAACCGAACTTTCTGCATACTCCTCATCCTCGGTAATATAAATAGGAAAATCATCAGGAGTAAAGAAGTGGTTTTCTTCACTTATTATATTCCTGTCCTCATCTAACTCTGGTCCATGAACAAAATTTTGCTGCAAAGGTGGTTGTACTGGCTGCTGTGCATTTGCTCTTGGGCTCGCTGATCTCTCTGCCTTATTCTATATTGTGGCTATTGCTGGCCACGAAAGTTAGGATTTCTAACTTGTGGCTCAGGTTTGTCAAGTTTCACCCTTTCAAGCATCTGCTCTACCTTCCGAAGTAATTGATCTACCGAGGAAGATTCTTCTTTTACGGTGACCTTCTTTTCTGCCTTTGCTCTAGCCCTCTTGGTTAGTAGATTTGCTTCAACACTGGCCGCGATCTTCTGCATGTCTTCCATTGTGGCCGGTTCTCTCTCTCTTAATTGATAAGCCATGTCAGCATCAAAACCATCCGGAAACTTCACCATGGCTATCCCCACAGGTGGCCTTAGATGATCGGGAATTTCATTATAAACAGAATTGAATCTAATGCAGTAGTCTTGGACCGACTCACTAGTGTTTCATTTGATTTGCTCATATTTAGCTGGAATTTGGAGAGGTTTCTTTTTCACTTCCCAGTGGCCTAAAAATTGTCTTTGTAGGTCGGCCAAGGTAGCGATACGTGCAGCCAGCAAACCTCTGAACTATTTCCTCACTTCACTTGCAAATGTCTGTACAAAGAGTCTCATTGCCACATCCTCTGCATCGATCTCGTGAAGTTCACAGAAATCTACCATTCTGTCCACATGTTGCTGAGTGGTAATGCTGTTAGGAGTGCCATCAAGAAACATGATGTTGCTTTGATAATCTGCGGGCATATCATCTAGGACTTGAGGCATGACAAGAGGTGCAAAACAAGCAGCCATCACTCTTGGTAGGCTTGGCCTTGGAGGTGTTGGAGGAGTGTGCGCAGTTTGTAGGGGGTTAACAATTGGATTTTGAAGCTGGGCCATAATGTAATTATCAATTGACCAGTTAGCCCTTTCAGTTTCCAAGTCTACAAGAAACTGTGGATTCGGGACAGTAGAGTCAACTGCCCTTTCGGATTTGGTCTCAAACAATGATATTTCAAACTGCTCATCAAAATCTAGCTCTTCAAGATACTCAAAAAATGTCAGGATATGAATGGGATTTGAACACGAGAGATATAGAGCTCTCTTGATGACGAAGTCTTGGAATCAAATTGGGATTTTCGTAGATGCACGGAGGATCTGGATCTAGATTAGCCCTGGTATATCTTCTAGAAGCCAGCGTGCTATTAAGAAAAATCAAAAGGACACGACCAACTCACTCAGCCTATAGAATCCTAAACTTATCATCCGGAAGCTTAGAATTATCAAGAAGTAAGGGGTGTAATTTCGTCCCCCAGTGGAGTCGCCACTATGTTATCGCCTAAATCTGCCTTAGGCTAAAGGAAGGAAAAATTTAGGGTAACCACAAACCACGCTCAGTCTGGTAGTTATCCCTACCAGAACAGGAGAGGGCTCTCTCCGTGTCACACTTAGTGAATAAATAAACAATATGGTCTGAGATGACTTACAATGAATATTGATTTTAGGCTAGGTAAATAAATATGGAAACAAGAGGCAATTTTTGATAAATGACTGAGTTTCTGGGATGTATGGGACCAACGAGTAGCAATGAGCAGAGAATTTAACACAAAGGGATAGATTACTTCATTAGGCAACACAAGCGAAAAGTCTAGCAATTAAATGTGAAATAATGCGAAATGGAAAGATTGTTTAGGAGGGTGAAAAGGGCATAAACACATGAATCCTTTTCAACATAAGAAGAATACAGAACGTGAAACTTTCCCACAGACAGAGAAATAAACATGAATTCTACCTTATCTTACTTAGAAAATTTCACTGGAAATGAATATGAATGAACTGTGAAACATAACGAAATACATATGAAACAGAAAGAGAATACATTTTCTACACTCACACCACATGAATCTCATGAACCAGAGCGCTGCCTTTCATTAATTCTCTATCAAAATATATAATGAGTAACTGAGTTTCTCTCCCACGGTCTCCCAGAAATTACAACCAACCTTTGCAAATGGTTTTGCAAACAAAAAAAAATAGACTTTGCCATTAGGAAATGGAACGACCCAAAGTTGGGGAGTTTTTCAAATCATTACTAACTAGAAATGGAAAGCCAACCATTAGTGACAGGTGCAGCGTTACAAAAATGAAAAACTACTTGGGTGACTTGCTAGCCATCCTTTGCCACCTGGATAGAAGCCAACATTTAGTGAAAATAATTTTTAAACTTTGCCTTAGGTGCCGAGAAAAATGTAGTGTAAATGAGTGGGCCCACTTGGAGAAAATCGCGAATCGAAATGTCGCGGAGCAGAAGTGATTTTGGCCTTTGGGTCTCTGTGCGCCACGCCCAAAACTGTATGCATCACGCCACTTTGGAGGTGATTTTGAGGCACTTTATGAAGTCCAAATTATGCCGCAGTGTGCTTGTTAGAAAGCCCTGCCTATCTACTTTCCAACCCAAGTGGAATTTCTGAATTTGGTGCTCATTTTCCCCTCCAAAACTTCATTCTCCCAAGACTGCTTCCTGTGTGTCAAAATAGGGGCAGAGAGGTCATTTTTTGAGTGTTTTTGACCTCCCGAGGACTCAAAAAACTTGCCCAAACTTCTTGGCCATGCACCAGCAGTCATGATTTTTCATGTTGAATCCAAAAATGTAAACCTTTCGTGATTTGGAGCTCCCTATCATAAGCGTTGCACCAGTGGCGCGGCACAAAAGGAGAAAAACCCTGTTTGTGCACAAAAATTTGTCAAATGACCAAAATTGCCCCAAATTTTTTATTGCAACTATAAACGGCCATAAACCATCATCATATTCACAAAAATGTATGAGCAACCAAGATGTCGACCCTACCTGGCGATTTCAAGGGTTTCAAAGGCAATTTGTTGCAATTTGGAGCAAAATCGAGCCTTTATGGGTGTGCGCCGCGTAGCATACCCAGTGCACCGCGCCGTTTGTGTGCGCCGCACCCGTGTTATTTTAACACTGTGTGGTTGCGCCCAGTGCGCCGCGCTCCCTCTGTGCACCGCACCCCTCTGCCCGTGCACCGCGCCTGTCAAAACACCTCCAACCTCACTCAAAACGCGCGCCAGCTCTCACATTCACTTTGAAATGCTTCTCTCTAACCTTGGTGTGCAAAATGACATTGTTTCTTGTGGAAATTATATATAGAGACATTGGAGTCATGGTTTTGATTTTTGTTTCTTCAAAACCCACTTTGATAATGTTTTGTCTTGGCACTTTTTCCCTGATTTAATTCAAATCTGTATTTCACTTTTCGCTTTTGAATTTTTAGCTAAAATGATGAAATTTTTGGAACTTTTTTGCAGGGGTTGTTGACATGGCATTTGGCCAAGGAAACCATGACTGCTCCTGAAGAGATCAATCAGAAACTTTTTTTGAAAATGATCACAAATGACACACTGTTTGACTTTTCTTCAAAACAGAGTTTTGAAGAACAGTGGTAATCTATCAACATGACGATGAAAATATTTAAATCACAACTTTGTAAGGGCCTCCCTCTGGCCTGCATGGCTTTATTGGACATGGTTGAAGACCAAATTGACTAATCCCTAGACCTAATGACTGAAAATGACTCTTGTCCATTAAAAGATCAAACATTGACTGTCATGGACTTTAATAAACATTGATGAAAATACCTAAGACAACAGGTGCCGAACATGAGGGGTAAGGGGTAATGACTGAAAAGATCCTCTCGTTAGATTATGGCATGCCCCTAGTGAAATGCAGCTGAGTGAATGGAGCGAGACACCTAGAAATGAAATGCAGAAAGAGTTTTGATCTCTGACGGAGGACTGACAAGACCGAATCTAACACCTACTTTCATGGATATTCCCCTTGAAATGTGGAACCTATCCCTCCTTTTATGGATCCTTAACTCCCTCTCCTTCCCTATAAATCAAACCCCTACCATCTACTTTTGTTTAGATATTGCTTGATTTCCTTCCTATGTTGAAACTATGCCTAAATGTTGCCCATTTTGCTAAGGAGAAAGGAATGCTTGAAGATCTTGGCTAGGACTTGGAAACTCACCTAAAGGGGCTTCCAACATCAAGGCTTAAGTGGTTGTATGCTTCCCTTATTTCCTATTCATAATAAAGTATGTTTTTGATTTCCATAAGTGTGTAAATCATTACTCATTTAGTGTGATACTCCTTGATATTTCACATGGTTTATGTTAGAATGAATTATGATATGTATGCCTTTGTCGTCTTTGTTTGATCTTCCTTGCAGGTATTCATCCACAACGACGTAGAGAGGATTGAACTTGGAAGCAAGAATATCAAGGATTACATCAACAAATGTTAACATCAGAGTGAGGTAGGTCATCTATCATCCTTTGTATTTTCTGATATAAGCTAGGAAAGTTTGCACATAATTATCTAGTTTGTTGGTAGATCCTCCTATAGGACTAGAGGGATCGCTTATGTCCGTAGAAAGGATTGTTTGCACAACAAAATGGTGACATCACTAGGGAGATTATAGCCCTTCAAACCTCCTTTTTAAATTTGGTCTTTGTGACTAGTTTGGCCGACCTCCTAGTAATACGTAATTTAGATTCATTATGGGTCTGCATTCTGAGTATTTTGTTCTTTAGAGTGTCAAGTTTGGATCTCTCTTTGAAATTATTTTTATTTTTCCAAGTATTTCTCGTCCAACGCGTTTTATCCAGGAACAATCACGTTTTTGACATAGTTTTTAAATTACAACAGTGTTGAAAGCCATGTCAACACAAGGTTTGACTATTACAACCGTGTTGATCCTTAAAACTTGAGAATTTTTAGGGTTTCTACGAGAAATATCTAGTGTGTATTGATCTCTGAAGTATCCTCCTGCTCTGTGTGCATTGAATTTTTCATCATTTTTTTTTATTTCTTATTGGTATGCAAAATTCCATCCCGTTGTTTAAAGTAGTGAAAGTGAATTATGGTTGAGCCTTTAGGTCAATTGGATTTATTGTTCGCTGCTTGCATGTGTGGAAGGAATACTGATTTGTTGTTGATTAAAGCATTATTAGTTCTTTTGAGAACCATAAAATAAATCGCATTTGCATTTTTTTTAGCTTTCATCTCAAAGTTTACTTTTCGAATTGTATTAGATTACATTGCATTGAAAAGTCATTTTTGGGATTATCATTAAGCATAGATTACATTGCTTAGTGTTGAAAGCTAAAAAGTGAATTTTCATCCATTGAGAAGAAAAGTAAAAAAAAAACTCATTTTACTTTTGGTAGGTGCATTAGAATAGTGAAAGCGAAAATTTTAGTTAGGAAGCTTTGTTTTCTGCATACTTGATTGTTGCAACAATGTTTGCATTTTTTCCCTACACTAGATAACTTTCAACGAAATGAAAAGAATCATTTTTTCTCATATTAGTTGCAGCATATGTGTGTTTAAGTGACATCGATATTTGAGCCTTAAAACTGAAACTTAATCCAAGATCAATGTTAAAATTTACCTCAATTAACCCAAGGAGCATTTGGAACATTAACGAAAACATTTAGAGGTCTAGGCTAGAGTTGTGTTCCAATGTCGTTAAACGTAGGAGTTGTCATTATTTTCTAGCATTGTATCCTGGGGGTGAAATCTCATTCCACGTATGAAAGTGTATAGGACCGTTCTCCAGTACTTTCGAGTATATTGGAGGCACTCCTCGCATGGTGAGTATATTGGAATGCTCTCATCGAATGATTACACATTAAAAAAAACTACTACGGACTACACTCCCACATAACGTCCCATATATTTTGGGAATCCCCTATTGGTTGTTATACATCCATAAGTAACCGAGTTTGCCGCCTTGTATATTGTGATACATTGAACACAACATTCAGGGAGATTGGTTGCCGTATGTTAAGTCCTTGGTTCTCCAAGGTGTATATTATAGTTAAGAATTGCTTGGTAAACCTTTATGCCTAGTTACCCCTTTTTGATTTATTTTTGCTAAGTTCTAAAATTAATTGGCCGAGGAAAAACATCCTTCCTATGGAAATACTCCTTAGTAGATCTTAGGTTGAGACTAATGGCAACAATCCCTGAGTCCACCAACCAAGGAAATCCTTCTGATGGTAATCCAAGTCCTTTTGCTTCTTTTGGAAATGTTGATGCTCCCTATGTGGCAATGTTATCCCTTCCTGGTTTTACCATTGGTTTTCCAATATGGTTATTTTCAACCCCTATGGTTCTGAATGTCCAAATGCTCCTCAATCAGGCTCTCCTCCACCTTAATAGTATCAACCTCTGGTTGATCCTAAAGTTGACTCTTTGCCTTCTTCGCGTGTTCAGTCTTCTTCCTCTTCGTTTGGTGAAAGCCTGCAAGCTAGTAACTAGGTGGATAAGAAGAAGAAGAAAAGGAAGATTAAGAAGAAGAAAAATAAACAAAGGGACAACTAAGCGACCATTGCTACATATGCAACTGATGTTGAAAAATCTTCCAATCAACCCTGTAAATTGGAATTCGCTTGCAAGCTTTGTAAGGGTGACCACCTTCTTTGAGAACGTCCTGGTATTCCCAATATATTAGAAGTGTGGTCCACAGGTTCACATCAACCTTTGTCATCAGTCTCTGGAGATCATCTTAGTTATAAAACTTCGATCAGTGACAGTAAATCCCATGGGAAAAAGGGAAAGGTCAAATTTACTTGTAGGTTATGTGAAGGGCATCATCCTATTCACTTTTTTCCTTATATGGATGAAGCCTCTAACGTGTTGGATAACCTTCCCGCTTCTCAACCTCGTCTTCTGACTGATTATCAGAAGCTTTCCCTTGATCCTCCACTATTTGATCAAGTGATTGATTAGAACTCATTTATGGTCAATCCTACTCTCTCTCAAAGTGAACCCCTTGGGTTTGTTTTCGACCAGCCATTGGTCAAAAAAATGGTTGACCTGATTCTGCTTTCACTTGATCATATCTATCCTATAGAGAGTGAAGTTCATACCACTCATGTTCTTCCAATTTCTTCAAATTCCAAATAATTAGGGGGAAATCCTCATGTTCCCACAATATAAGGGGGGAGATCCTCCTATTCCCAAGGTATAGGGCAGGGATCCTCCTGTTCCCATAACACAAGAGAGAAATCATACCATTCTGATGACACCCTCTCCAAGTAGTTTAGTCACTTTCTTTGATTGGAGTCGACTGACATGATATCATCTTCCTTCTTATGTGCCCCTTTAGACCATGGTACATGATTATAATATACCAATACCTGGCACCATCATAGATGAAGGCACATCTGTTACTATTCTGTCCTCAACTACTTGGTAAGATTTAGGTTCTCCGCATCTTGTGCCTGTTACCCAAAATCTGTTAGCTTTTAACAAAGGAACTAGTCAACCCTTAGGGATCCTTTTGAAGTTTCCTATTAATTTGGGAGGAAAAATTGTCAGTCTCAACGTGATGGTTGTCCAAAGCCCTTTGGATTTTAATTTACTCCTTGGCCATGACTATGTTTATGTCATGGGAGCTCTTGTCTCTTCTCTCTTTCATGTCATATGTTTCCTGCATGAAGAAATAATTGTGGCCATTGATCAACTTTCATTCGTTGGTCCTAATTTGACTCCCGATCAACCATATTTCCTAAACGATACTTGTATGCAAGTGGAATCACCCCCGCCACAGGTTAATTATGTGTCCACCTATTCTGTGCCCGCGTCTACTGATGATCTAGTCAATGATATAGTGCTTCATGTACTAGGGGCATTGGAACCTGATCTTTCCATCGGATCCCTTGGCATGTGTCCCTTATAAAGCATTGTTCTCCCATCTGATGAGAACCTCTTAGAAGATATGACCTCTTATAGGTCGTACTCAAGGTATCATGAGGATAGTTATTTTACTATGTCAACCTCGTTAAAAAATGAAATAGGTCCCTATGAGTATGGTTCTTTTCTTGTGTCAATCTCGTTAAAAATGAGACAAGGTGTCGAAGGAGAGTTCTTTGTCTTGTGTGAAGCTCATTAAAAAATGACTCAAGGTTCTCGGAGCAAAGTTCTTTGTCTTATGTCAAGCTCCTTAAAAAATGAATCAAGGTTCCTGGAGCACAGTTCCTTTTCTTGTGTAAAGATCCTTAAAAAATGAATCAAGGTTCCTAGAGCACAATTCCTTTTCTTTTGTCAAGCTCCTTAAAAAATGAATCAAGGTTCTCGGAGCAGAGTTCCTTTACTTGTTTCAAGATCATTTAAAAATGAAACAAGGTGCCATCAGCATGGTTCTTTTCCTGTGTCAAGCTTGTTAAAAAATGAAACAAATCCCCTTCCAATTCGAGTCTTTGATTATATCTCATAAATTCCCAGTTGAGTCTTTCACCTGATCTCGTAAATTAACCTTTATTCCCATCCACCTATTAGTAACCAATAATCTACTTAGGTGAATGAAATGAATCTTGGGGAGCATGTACCTTGAATTGATTTATTAAGCTGGGGGCATGCAATTTTTTTTTAAATAAGATAATTTATATGAATGAATAGAAGAGGTAATTACAATATTTGGTTGACTAAGTCTCCAGCATAAGAGCCAACGACCCTGGTTGTTTTGACAATCAAATTGACAGAGTTACATTGAGATTTAACAAAAAGAAGCCTTATTTGCTTTGAAAATTACAGTGATGAGAATTGTTGCACAAAAATTGTCACTTTGACATTCTGCAATCAATATGAGTCTATCACCACTCATACATTCCTCCTTTGCAAGTCTTAAACCTCAGTTCTTCATATCAATCCTTGAGAATAAGAGAAAGACCTTAAAAATCTCTAAAACTCTAGTTTCACACTTTCTCTTAGCATTACCTGCGGTACTGCACCTATTGGTCATGTCCCCTGTGCACCTGACCGCTCTGTATCTGTGTTATGGGTGCGAACCCTTGTAAAAGTTAAAAAGGCACAAGTACATTCTTAAAAACTCACTATGAGTCATTTCTGAAAGCTTCTAGAGGGAATCTTGTGGTGGCAAGTTCGCTCCTTGAGGGTTCATGCATCCCATACCTTAAGGAGCTAACCCCTTGATGTGAGGAGCTTATCCCTTTGAAGGAGGACTCTATCCCTTCAATGGTGGACCTGTAACCTCCTTCCTTTGCACTATAAAATGAAGCATTGGCCTGGTTACTTGGGAGGATGAAGGCTGAATATTTTTTAGGGTAAATGCTGTTAGAACTTAGTCTTCCTAATTGAGCTTTTGAGAGGAGAGATTACATGCCTTTTGATATCATTTGGAAGAGAGTGAGGCTTGTCAAAGTAGAGGAGATTCATGTTTGGACCCTGGGAAGAGCTTGCACAACATCAAGGCACCAAAGGTTGTAAAGTTCTTCTATTTCAAAGTTAATACAATCAAGTTTATTTTTCTCAATAAGCCGTGTTTTATGCTTTATTTCATGGATTCCTTGATCACCATGATGAACAAGATTTATTATATTAGCTACACAGGTGCTATTTGATGTGTGCTTGTTTGTGATTGTAGGTTCTTAAGAGGAAATTCTTTTGAAGTTGTTGGAGCATAGCTGCCACAAACTAGCGTTGGACTTAAGGTAGGGTCTAAAACACCTCTTTAGTTTTTATTAATGAATCGCAATATGTTTAGAGAAAGGTAGATTTGCTTGTCCTGCTTGTTGCTAGATATCTGTTGATACTAGGGAGATTGGTCTTCTCCGCAAGAACGATTTATCCGGCCAACAAATTGGCGACTCCGCTGGGGACTGGATTTGATTCTTTAATTTTCCTTTGTCTTTGACTTGAGAAACTTGATTTTTGTTTCTGGTTTTTGCTTGATGTGTGTCGGATTGGGTAGGTTTTAGGTCCTGAATTGTTTTTTGTTTTTTAGAAATTTTTACGAGGACTGCACGTTCTGTTTGTTTTACAGTGTGGACATCTATGCAATGTTACTTTACTGCACAGAGCGGTACCGCATCTAGTTTTACTGGAAGCCTGCGGACCCTGTCAAAATTTTTGAAAAACTTAAAATGTTTTCGTCTAGTTAAGTTTAGGTTTAGTTTATTACTTTTAGTCTCTGCCCAGATCTGCATGTGTCCTGTCAAAAGCCTCTTGTGAGTAAGTTCCATTGGTATTTTTGTTTTAGGTGATTTTCTAGAAGTTTTGCACGCCTGGATTGGTCTTCACTTGGTCTCTATAGTGACTCAAAGATTAGAAGTCTGAGAAGCCTTAGATTACCCTGGTCTCTTTTGTCTTCTTGATGAGTCTGACCTGTTTCTGAAATCTGTCCTTGGTGAGAAATAGAATTTGTTTTCTCTTTGCGAAACTTTGAACGAACTTGTTTATAAGTTTTGAAATTCATTTTTATAAAAGAAAACACATTTGGATGTATTTTGATTGATTTGTTTTTCTGAACGAATTAATCCTTAGTTTACTGAATAGCTAAGTAAAACGTCCTAAAAAAGAATTGAAGCTTTTACTACAATTAGATTTTTAGAAGTTTTTAGATCTCAAGGTTAGTTTATCATAGTTGAGTGTTTTCTTAGAACTTCTAGAATCTCTTTTGAAAGAATTGTTTTCTGTAGTTTTGAGTGTTTGAAAAGAAAAGGGATTTATTTTTTGTGAGCTTTAATTCGTAGTCTCGTTTTGAGTTTATTGAAAAAGACAAAAAGATTTTCTTTTCATTGACATGTTGAAGGAAAGATTTGGTTTTCAAAGAATTGCATTCTCAACTATTTCTTTTAGCTAGAGATTCATTGAAAGGAAAAATGAATTATTTATCATCTTAGGTGCATTTTTTAGTGTTTTTGGAAGTTGATTCTTCACACCATCAAAGTTTCATCTCCATACCTATTGAATTAAGAAACAACCAATAAAAATAACACTTAATTAAAATTCATCTAGCAATCTTTTTATTTCTAGGGCTCTTATCACCAATATAGCTTAGGCTAGTATCTTGGAGTAGGGAGTAATTAACTCTCCAAGATAGTTAAAACAAACAAGTAGCTGTATCTTACGGTAGGAAATAAATCCAATTGTAATTGATATAATCTGGGAAGCTCGTCTTAAAGGAGTCAATCACGAGATCATGTCCGAACCTTTGAGACAATCAAGTCTGTCTCATTGGGAAAGATAGTAGATTTGCGCGTATAAAAAACGGTAAACCTCGGATTAACCATTGTCGAGGAGCCTGGGGTCACTTGTTGGTAAACCTTGGATTGATCATGTCAAGGAGACTTCAAGGGGATTGAGCTTTGTTACTCTGCCCTTGCGCATGGATCGGATTGTACACTATTCCCCAGTTGTCTTTGTTACTATTGGTAACCTTAGTGACCATAATCTTAAGATTCTTTCCTAAGGTGATGGTGAAGGACGGGTCTCACTGTACTTGGAGCAGACGTCGACTAGAATCACTTGGACTCTCTGGGGGGTTCTCTTCACTTGAGATGGTTATGTGAAGAAACTTATGCCAGTATGTTTCATTAAGCAGGTTGTCGGGGTAACTATTCCAACCGCCATTTCTGTATTGAATTCTGCGACGTTGGATTTCATCACCAACTAGTGTTTTCGGTACGGAAAGTTACTGTTTGTGTGTGGTTTGAACTCTTAGATTGTTAAGCGTGTGATTCAATTGTTTGGTTCTTTAAAGACTTTAGGTGCTTTTATTGAAATTTTCTTTCTTTGTGTGTGATTACTTCCATTATACACCCAAAGATTATTATCCTTGATTAAATCATGTCAAGACAGTCATCCATTTTTTCCCAGTCACCGAAAACATTTTTATATGGCGGTCCTACTGTTCCTTTGGGGTATCAGTCACTTTCTGATACTTTTTTGGTGGCAACTCCTCGACCAACTGAATATCAGTTATCACCTGGTAATAATGGAACTAAAGTGTTGAATGCAGAGCAGATTTTTATGATGTCTGGTAGTATTCCAAATCCGCAACCTCAAGGTAGTCAATTACCACCTGGGGGGAAAGGTAGTCAGTTACCGCCTAGGGGCAACCTCAAGGTAGTCAATCATCGCCTGGGAAGCAACCCCAAGGTAGTCAGTTTCCGCTTGGAGGGCTACCTTAAGGTTTTCAACCTTCAGGATAGTACATACCCCAAGGTCAACCCCATATTCCTCAGGATGCTTATCAACCCCAGATTCAGTACATGCCTCAGAGTTATCAACCTCAAGGTCAATACCCAATTCAAGGTTTCCAACCGCCTTCTGGTCAGTCATTTCTACAAGGAACTGGAAATGTACCTCCTAATTATCAACCCTACGTTCAACCAGGTTATGGTTCTCCTTATGTACAACCTTTTATATGTTTCGGAACGAATATGGTGTGGGATCCATCGCAAATTCAACAGACTTTTCAACCTAATGTGCAGTCATTTAATCAAGCTGGATAGCCTTTGGTTTCTGGCCCAACCCAGCAACCTGTCCAACCTATCGTTCAAACCTCTGCACCTAGTGTAGTTCATCAGCTTGGGCCGAGTTCACCTCGGACTCTGCCTCAATTTGCTACTGTAACTACTGCAGCTTCTGTTCAATCTACCCGACCTACTTCTGGAGTATCAGTAGCTCTGGTTTCTACTATCCCTGTATCAGTGTCAGCTCCTCAAGTCTCTGTGCCCTAGTCAGGACCTACGGTTCAGACTTCGGTCTAGATGCCTATAGGATAAGTTGGTCCAAGTACAATTGCCATGAGTCAACCATACCAGGGACAGTACCAATCCAATCCTACTGTACAAAATCCAGCTTATCAGTATTAACCGTACCCTGGCTACACTTATCAATAGCCTCAACAACCCCAGTTTGGTCTGGTTAATCCTGGTTTCCCGGGAGGTTATAATATTCCTAATGCAAATCCAATTCTAGGTTATCCTAGATATCCTCCTCCTGGAGTTG
Organism: Pinus taeda; assembly: GCA_000404065.3. Lineage (NCBI taxonomy): Eukaryota > Viridiplantae > Streptophyta > Pinopsida > Pinales > Pinaceae > Pinus > Pinus taeda. The sequence continues at coordinate 21,036 of APFE030131868.1, read as the reverse complement.
GTCTCATTCCACAAGGTTTTCGTGAACCTAACCGTCAGTTACCATTTATTCCAACTTTGGATTTACCTGATTTGTTGCGCCTTACGAACGATTCGATTTATTATCTTTCGAATTGGCTGCAAATGCCTAATAAGTGTCCCAGTGATATCCCAAAGTTTGAGGGTAAGTCAGGAGAGGATCCGTCGAATCATGTGATGACTTATCACCTCTTGTGTGCATCTAATTCCATTGTTGATGATTCAATTTGCTTACATCTTTTTCAAAGAACTCTGATTGGTCTTGTTGCCAAATGGTACATTGAGTTACCATGAGGCTCTTTTCATAATTTTAGTCAATTAGCTACTTCTTTCTTAACTCATTTTCAGTTACTTGTCAGATACGACAATGGCACAGAATTGTTAACTTCATAACAATCTACGTCCACATATATTTCTGACCATATTCATGAATGGCGACGTAGAAGGCGTTTAGTGAAAGTCTATTTTCGGATCAAATTTTAGCAGAATGGTTTGTTAAATCATTATTACCTAAAATCACTGAGGATGTAGCTAAGGTAGGAGTTGCTACTGAAGAGCAAGTAATTGTGCAGGCTCAATACCTTGACCTCGTTTATACGCAGTCAGGTACTTTACACAAAAAAAATCCCTGATCTTTCGAAAACTACAGCTCCTTCAAGATCTCATGCCATTGATGGTGTGATTGGTTTAGTTAGTTCTAAGAGCAAGAAGAAATCTTCAAAGAATTATTCTCCTACAACAACTTTACCTGTTTCCCTGAAAGGAGATTCTTCCGTTGAAGCTTCTGCCGATGTCCATGTCGTAGATTCATCTGCGGCCAAATCCGGTAGTAAAGAAAAGGATAAAAATCAAAAAATCAAAATTCAAAAGAGAAAATGAATAAAAATGGATCTGTTGACGAAAAACGAAAACCTCGATATCCTTGTTTCATCTGCGACGAGGATCATTTTACTAAAGAATTCCCATATCGAGCAGAGTTTTCGAAATTTGTTAAAGATTCTCAAATGCCTACTGTCTTGAAGGATCCTTCTCCTACTCAAGATAGTAACGCGGTTGATTCTTCCTCCAATACCTTAGAAGAACCCATCATGATGATGTCTCAGGTCAAATTGCGATGTGATCGCAAGATTATGGTAGTAACAATCCTGTTGATGGTAAAGAGCCAAAATATTCTAATTCAAACTCATCAACTTCAACTCCTCTTGTTTCTGATCCACCTCAGATCGAGAAATCCAATCCAGATTTAGTAACCAAACTGCCTGCTAAAGGTATATTTCGGAAATAAGCTACGCGAGCTGCTCGGGATTATAACATTGTTGAAAACTTGGCCATTGCCCCTTCAGCAATGTCGGTTTTGGAAGTGCTGCAATCATGCCCAGCGCATCGTAAATTACCACTATCTACTATAGGAGCTATTGATATTCAGGATTCAAACCTTATAATCTTCGATTTAGAGAATAGTACACCTCGCCTACCTCATCAAATGGCTTTCCAGATCCCAGTGTTAGTAAAAAACAGACCTTGCTTTCGAACTATCATTGTTGAGGGAGCTTCTACGTGTATTATGTTGTTCCAGTGTTGGAGATCGCTTGGCTCTCTGACACTCAATCAGTCCCCGACGATTCTAAAGGCTTTTGATGGCCGAGGGTTCCATCCTTTTGGTATTTTGGAAGATTTACCTATAGGGGTAGAAGGCAAAACCATTAATCTAGATGTGGAAGTGATTGATGCCCCTCTAGATTACAACCTTCTCTTGGGTCGTAGTTGGTCTTATGTTATGACTATGATTGTCTCATCGGTCTTTCGGCTTGTTAAGTTTCCTCATAACGGAAAGATCGTAATGATCGACCAGCTGGGTTATTTATCATCCGACCCAGCCTCTACTGATAATGTTCAGCATGTCGGTAAAACAACTATCCCTTACCAAGATGTTGGAGTAGGTTTGATTAAAGATTCTGGTTTACTGGGAACTTTTTCCTTCCCTCCTCCTAACGTATCGCCTTCAAGTGCAAATATTCATATGATTTCATCGAACACTATTGCTTTTGATGATGCTTGAATCATACTTTCTGATTCCGAGGTGGATTCATTTCATGGCGCGATGCCTATGAGTCCCTTTGAAATTTCATATCAGGCTGTACAGTCGTTTTCTGATTCCTGACCATCGCGAGGATAGTTTTTTCCCGTCTCAACCTCGTTAAAAAATGAAACTAGAAATCGCGAGGATAGTTTGTTCCCGCCTCAACCTCATTAGAAAATGAAACTGGATGTCGCGAGGATAGTTTCTCCATGTCTCAACCTCATTAAAAAATGAAACTAGGACATGAGGATAGTTTCTTCCTGTGTCAACCTCATTAAAAAATGAAACTAGATGTTGTGAGGATAGTTTGTTCCTCTCTCAACCTCGTTAAAAAATGAAACTAGATGTTATGAGCATAGTTCCTTGTCTTTTGTCAAGCTCGTTAAAAAATGAAACAAGGAGTCATGAGCATAGTTCCTTGTCTTGTGTAAGCTCGTTAAAAAATGAATCAAGGAATTTAGAGCATAGTTCCTTGTATTGTGTCAAGCTCATTTAAAAAATGAAACAAGGGTTTTGAGGATAGTTCTTTTCCTATGTCAACTTCATTAAAAAATAAAACAACTCCCTTTTTTCAAGTCGAGTCTTTTCAAGAACTTGAAAGTAAACCTTCATTTCATCCACCTGGTTGAATGCAATGAAGCTTGGGGGGCATGTACCTCGATTTGCGTCATTATGCTGGGGGCACGTGAACTTACAACAAGCATAGTTTTTCGTTTCAAGCTTGTGTAAACATGAAATTGAATCCAAGCAAAGTTCTTTATGGTTCAAGCTTGTGTAAAAATGAACCCATACCTATTTTACATCTCGTGATTGCCATCTTTATTCGCTAAATTCTATTAGATGAGCCTTGGTTGTGTTCATTCCATCGCCACCATCTCTTTGGCTGATCATATGCTTTCACTTGCTTGTTTACCTTTCCTGAGGGACCACAGTTATGAGTGGTTTTGTTAGCCAGCCTCTTGACCATTACATGTTTTGAGCAGTTCCACCATTGTTGGAACCAATTGCTACCCTTTATACCACTCGTTCCTCTAGGACGAGTCCTCTTTAAGCTCTTTTCTGACTCATAAAATATGAAAAGATTGCCGAGTTTTTCTTTTTAAACTCGTTAAAACATAATTAAAAGGACGGTCCACTTACAGCTCTTTTCTGATTGTATAAACATGAAAAGATTGCCGGACTTTTGTCGTTTCAAGTTCAATATTGGTAATAAAATGACGTGTTTTTGATCGCTTTTTTACTTTTTCAGATTGAAGGCACTAATTATGAAAAGTACTCCTTGATCATAATGGTCAAGCAGTTGTCTCAAGTATTATTTTATACTTTTTCGGGCTTGGGGGACACAAATTTACGAAAAAGGACAACCATGGAGTTTTCTTAAGTTTTTCTTCTGACTCCCTAAAATTGAAAAACACCAAGTTTCTCCTAGACTGGACTCGTTAAAATTTAACAGTAAAGGACATGTTCAATTTCAAACAGGAATGAACCACTCCTTCTTAGGGTTTGAATTTTAAAATAAGTTGGACTCATCCGAAGGATGAGCTTATAATCAAGCAAATGTTATCCTCCTCAAGCTTGTCAAAAATAAAGAGGTACTTGCTAGAAATGGTGGGGGAAAAGAGAGAAA
>APFE030131868.1:0-17292 GCA_000404065.3 Pinus taeda | reverse complement strand
TTATACTTTGTGTTTAGAAAAGCAGTTAACCACTCTTGAACACAACACTTTTTGTTCACCTGGGTTGGGAAATCCTTTGCCTAATAGTTAATAAAACCATATTGAAAGTCTTCAGCTGGTTTCTGTGTATTAGCTTTGGGTCAATTGTTACTAAAACCATCTACAGTGTCGTTATGTGTTCAAGAGGTCAGTTCAAATAAACCATTCATTTTCAAAATATCTGTAATCCATTTTGACCATCCCTGAGTTAGTCCTTGCCAAATATATTTCTTCAAAACTTGATCTATGATTTCATGTTGTGGGCTTGCCTACGACGGATCGCTTTCTATCGACTCCAACTCATTATCTAGAAAGATGATCTAGGAATCGTCAGTACCTTGGAATCTGCATGCCTCAATGGCAGGTTTCTCGCCTTTGACGACAGGTTGCATCTTTGACCTTCGATCAAAAGATTCTGTGACGTGTTCGACATCGACTCATTTATTCACATTTCATGGATTGTACTGAGTACTTTGAGGGCCATTGACATTACTGGTGGTTCCTCTCACACTTGTTAACAGTTTACATCCTTGACTGGTAATCAAGTGGTTTCTACCATGTTCGACTTCGACAAATTCATTCTCATGGATAGAATCGTACTAGTTTGGGAAGCAGAAATCAAGACCTTGGATCTAGTTTCCACCATCCAGGCTATGAGGAATTTTGTCATTCATTATATAGTGGACTATTCATAAATAGATGGCTGCGCCCATACTGTGTCTACATATGTCTATACTTGTGATGTATTACGAAATCATTCCTATATCAGAGCAGTTTAGATAGTTTTCTAGTCAGTTTTGATCTGAGTATGGGAATGCCTACCTCAGTGATGATATGATCATATATATATATATATATTTTGCATTGAATGTTTTTACAGGTTCCGACCGAGGTTTCCACAGGAAGATCCTTGAAATGATAAAGTACTTCACTCTTCGTAGATGAAAAAAACCATTCTCATCTATTACAAACTTCACACTTTAGGGGGCAATCTGTTGCACGCAAATTGTCACTTTGACATTCTGCAATCAATATGAGTCTATCACCACTCATACTTACCTCCTTTGCAAGTCTTAAACCTCAGTTCTTCATATCAAGCCTTGAAAATAAGAGAAAGACCTTAAAAATCTCTAAAATTATGGTTTCAAACTTTCTCTTAGCATTACCTGCGGTACCGCACTCATTGGTCATGTCCCCTGCGCATCTGACCACTCTGTCTCTGTGTTATGGGTGCGAACCCCTGTAAAAGTTAAAAAGGCACAAGTACATTCTTAAAAACTCACTTTGAGTCATTTCTGAAAGCTTCTAGAGGGAATCTTGAGCTAGCAAGTTCGCTCCTTGAGGGTTCATGCATCCCATTCTTTAAGGAGCTAACCCCTTGATGTGAGGAGCTTATCCCTTTGAAGGAGGACTTTATCCCTTCAATGGTGGACCTGTAACCTCCTTCCTCTGCACTATAAAATGAAGCATTGGGCTGGTTACTTGGGAGGTTGAAAGCTGAATATTTTTGAGGGTAAATGCTACTGGAACTTAGTCTTCCTAATTGAGCTTTTGAGAGGAGAGATTACATACCTTTTGATCTCATTTGGAGGAGAGTGAGGCTTGTCAAAGTAAAGGAGATTCCTGTTTGGACCCTGGGAAGAGCTTGTATAGCATCAAGGCACCAAGGTTGTAAAGTTCTTCTATTTCAAAGTTAATACAATCAAGTTTATTTTTCTCAATAAGTTGTGTCTTATGGTTTATTTCATAGATTCCTTGATCACTATGATGAACATGATTTATTATATTAGCTATGTAGGTGTTCTTTGATGTGTGCTTGTTTGTGATTGCAGGTTATTAAAAGGAAACTCTTTGAAGCTGTTGGAGCAAGGCTGCTACAAAATAGCGTTGGACTTAAGGTAGGGTCTAAAACACCTCTTAATTTTTATTAATGAATCACAATATGTTTAGAGAAAAGTAGATTTGCTTGTCCTGCTTGTTGCTAGATATCAGTTGATACTAGGGAGATCGGTCTTGTCCGCAAGAACGATTTATCCGGCCAACACTACGCCATCGACTCCTCCACCCAACTTCGCACTTGCCTTCGCTCTGCATCCAAGTGATAACTCGTTGGTTGAATGATGCTTGCTCCCATCCATCACATGCCTATTCATACACTTGGTGGGCAGTCGTGCCACCCTTGGCCAGACTCATCCTACATCACAATTGTCATGCCCCTACACTGGCGATTCTCTTCCAACCGCACTATAGTGAGGTGCGGCACTACCAACCATTTTATTTTCACCAATACTTATGATTGTAAACTATGCCTAACATTCCATACTTAGTTTATTTTTCATTACCAAGTATTATCTTTATCCTTTATACAGATGAAAACCCATACATATTCATCATCAACAGAAATTAACACATATATAATTACACAATAGTATAAAGAGAGGGGCAACTACCTGCAATATGAGTCTACCCGAATCAATATATATAATCTTCTTTTATAAGTACAAGTTAAATCTTGGGAAACCCCAAATTTACACTTAGTCAATTTTCCAACTTCGGCAAACTCGGTTGCCCAGCTCATCGGCGCCTCTGCATGGTCGCTGCATGACTCACCAACCCTTTGTTCACCTCATCACATGATCATGTTGTTTTCCCAACTTGGGCACGCCTCGTCGTAACCAAGTCGCCACACACGGGTGCCTCAGCATGAGTCACACCTCCGTTCATATCTTCAATGCTTCACAGTTTCCACCGTTTCGTCATGCATGGTGCACCCTACCTAGGTTTCCCGTCCGCACGCCCTCACTGTATCAACCGACTCACCTCCATGCACGGCATGCCCTACCCAGGTCACTCGTTCAACACTTCAGTTGGTCGTTCAGCGGACGCCCTACTTGGGTTGCCCGTCGTGCACGCCTGCATGAATGCCCAACTCGGTCGCCCCTTGTGCACGTCTGCTCGGATGCCCAACTTGCCCGACTCCTTTGCACCTGCTACCCAGTTACCTCCGCATCTGCAGTTTAGTTGAACCGCCTGTTGTGTGGGCACATAACCTACACCTCCTACGCACTACGTAGTCGTCTCTCCACCCTACTTCGCAGTTGCCTCCACTCTCCGTCCAAGTGATAACTCGTTGGTTGAATGATGCTTGCTCCCATCCATCGCATGCCTATTCATACGCTTGGTGGGAGGTCATGCCACGCTTGGCCGACCTATGTTCCAACGCCTAGCCGACTCGTCCTACATCGCAATGCTTGCCCGGGAGGTGGGTCGGCCTACCCAACTCGTGGGACCACCCCCTCCGCTCACCCATCGCGCATATTTCCAACTCGTCAGCCTGTGGGTCGAGCGCCCAGCTTGCCTACCTATAAACTCATGACTACTCCCACACTTCACACACATGCCCAAGTGTCTCGCTCAGTCATTTCTTCAACTTGTACACTTGGTGGAGTCACCTTGCCCATCGCACTGACTGCAGGTCCTTACAACAATGCTTGTCGGGAGGTGGGTTGGCCTGCTCAACTCATGGGACTGCCCCCTCCACTCGCCCATCACACATATTTCCATTTCGTCGGCCCACGGGTTGAGCACCCAGCTTGGCCGCTTATAAACTCATGACTGCTCCCACACTTCGTACGCACGCCCAAGTGTCTCGCTCGGTCATTTCTTCAACTCATCCACTCGGTGGAGTCACCTCGCCCGTCGCACAAACCGCAGGTCGTAACATCCTCCCCCACCTAAAATCATTGTCGTCCTCGACAATATCTCATCCCGACAACCATCTGTCACCAAGATATCCATACAAGGCATATACTCCATCAGTATGTCATATATTGGAAATCATCTCAATCCATGACCATTAACCACCCTGTCACAATCTCCACAAGCTGCTCCCCATCGTGGAAGGCTGGCCCCTCCATCTCAAGCTACATGCTTCCTGCAACATATCGTGTCGACCTCATCATGTATCGTCATCGTGTGAACTACTGCCATGATACTCCAACAAGTGCTAACACATCTCTGTACACTTCGTGACCCCATGTTTGAAATAGTTGGGTGATTAGTCCAACTGTCATGCTCAAACCATGAGAATGCACATCCTCATGCCATCAACAGTCGTCTCAAAACATCCTGTCACATCCTCAACTCGATCAAGAATCCATATCCATATAAATGTAAGCCATGCTCAGTTCCATGAAGTAGTCCTCATCTCATCTACAACATGTCGTCCATGAGGTTTGGTGCCAATGTGCTACATGATATCAGCCGCATCTATCCCAACATCATCTTTATCTGCAAAACATCCATATCCTCAAAGTGAAGAGATCATCTCATTAAACCCGGCTCTCGATGTGCCACATCCAGGTCCATGAAGCTATCTCCATCATAACTGTAATGTGCCATCCCTCAAGTCTACCATAGAAACAAGTATACACCTGTCTCATCTATCCATGTGCTGCCCATGATCATAGATCAATCAACTCCCATGTTTCAAAAGTCGTCAAGTCTTGGCTCAACCCATGCCCAAGTGTTGCCATCAAAGCATCATCATCATTGTAACTCCATCACTCCAAAGTGTCTCATATCGATCCTCCACATCAAGTCACTTTTTCAAGCTACACCCACACATGTACTCGAAAATATGCACCCCATCTTGCATCAAACTCTCTGACCCCAGCTCCTCAATGCATTAGATCCTCTAAGTCCACCATATATGAAGTCTCCATGAAAGTCACAACCTCATGTCATCATGAGCTCCATGAGTCATCTCCAACCAACACTCTAGCAAGCATACAAGTCTCAGCCCAAAGGTCTGTGCAAGATGCCTCAGCTCTCCATGTAGTAGGAATGCTCCATAGTCTTCTCACAACTCTATCCAAGTCCATGGCCTTGTTGTATAAGAGTGCACAACCTCTCCATCAGCTCATAAATAATAAGTCTCCATGTCACACCAACAATCTACCTGCACAACATCCCTGCCTTGGCACTCCTCATTGGATGCCCATAAGTGACACCTCTAAAAGTGCTCCTGCATAATGTCCCTGCATAAGGCTGCCATGCTCCATGTCTCCAACCTGATGTCCATGATTAAGTTGCCCATGTAGTCTAGCCAAGTAGACCCATCACAACAATCGGTCATCCTCATCCAAGTCTGCAATCTTTGGTCTAGTGAACTCAGTCACCCAACCATCTCATCATCATCACATGAGTCTCTCCATCATAGCTCCCACACTAAAGGTTCCACCCAAGTATCATCATACCTCAAGTGTGTGCCCTCCTCCAATCTGTCCATGAGTCATGTCAGGCACTTAGCCAATTCTCCATGTGGCTAAAGCATGACCCAATCCTCCGCAATGATCATCATGTTCCTCTCTTGTCACGAGCCTTTGTAACTTCTATCATAAGGTCACAAACAACCCCAACAAGTCCTGCAACAGTCAACAATCCTTGCTTCTCCATACAAGGTCTCATCATAGACATCCATGGTAAGATGCTCTCTTGCATTAGCAAACTGACTTTGCTCTTCCCTACATATGGTTCATCTACCAAATGCTCAAGTGAAACACAAGTATCAATAGTACTTACATCATCATCATCATGAGGTTCCTCCATGTGAGTATCCTCATCCATCCATGTCTGCAAACTACACAATCCTGGTCCAACTTGATCAACCTCAAGTTCATCCTCCATCGTTGTCACATCTGCAACATCCTCAAGCATCACAGCTTCCTCTTCCTTGTTAGCACAATCTGCAACTTCATCTTGCTCCATTTTCCAACCAAGTTGAAGAAGTTCATCTTCAACATTATTTTCCAAGACTTCAAGTTTCTCTCGAATTTGGGGATTCTCTTCTTTCATCCGCTTCAACCCATATAAGGTAAGCAAGAGCTTCCCTTCGCATTCTTCCAAACCTGCCATGCCTTGTCATTCAGCTTGGCCCAAGTGTGATGCAGGAAAATGTTCCCTCTGTGGACAGAGGAAACCCCTCTAGCCCTGCAGTGGGTCTAGTCACAGCAAGGACAGATCAACAATAGATTTCCTTAAACAGTCATGGTTGGAGGCCTACCACAACCGGTGGTCGATGGAGTTCCGTTGCGCTACTCTGGCTTTTTCTTTCTTCTCCTCAATGAGTGACCAACCTGAAACAATGCAAAGGAAATACAACAAAGCACGTAACCGGAAAACAACAATGATCTATTTACTCACAAAGTCAAGAAGTCATGAGCTATCAAGCAAATTACATACAAGACATAGGAAAACATCATTGATTGTATTAATAATGAAATAAGAACAAGCTTACAACCAAAGTCTTGATGTCACAAGCCTTCTCAGAGGGTCCAACCAGTGTATTTCTCAAGAATTCACTCTTTGAAGATGGATCTCCCAGCGTACAAAGTCTCTCTCTCACTCATAAGCTCTTACACAAAGTTAAGGGCACTTCACAACCTTCCACAAGCTATCAACAATCCCACACTTGTCACACCCACACCAGCTATCTATCAAACCCAAAAGCAATAACAGCACTACTCAAACCAAGAAATTACCAACCCCCTGATCATATCAAAGGTGAGTGTTTAAATAGGAGAAGGAGTCTCCATGAAAGGAGGAAGAGAGAGCTTATCCCCAAGGAAGATAGCACATATGACGGAACTGCCATACTAGAGGAGGAAGGGCGACACAAACTATGCCAACAACTAGGTCTGGAGACATCCAGAAGGCCGACTGTTGGAACGAATTCACCCAATCTGGATCATCGCGATCTTATAACTAAGTGTTAGTGCTGACATCGCTAGTAGGCAATGTAGCCAGTCAAACTGTCACTAAAGATAGCAGATAGCCTCGTGCCGGAGCATGAAATCCGACCATCACAGGAAACAGATGTACTTCCACGCTGGAAGCACAGCTGGACTATTTACGACTACTGTCTATCGCGTATATTAAGTGCATTCTCGTGATGAGGCAGAAAACTTAGGAAAAGTGGGTCAATTGGCAACATAAGAGAGCATTTGTTCAGTATGAGCATGTTTTACTTGGACACATGACACAGTAGAAGGAATAGGGTGAAGGCAGTGACAAATTACTGTGTAACAGATGTCCCCTAAAGTATGAAGCCCGAGCGAGTGGGAGGGGTGAAATGCTTTATGAAACTAACTGAGCTGGAACACCATCTGGAAGAACCTGCAGGTGCAAGTACAACTAATATCTCTGAAATACATGTAGTCTAGGCATGGGCACAACCATCCAAAAGACATACCAACTTGGTCTATGGTATGGATGCAGCCATCCAGCTAGTAAGACCATATATAACAGTATGGTCGTAGCCATCCATTAATGAGTCATGCAATCACGAACCAATCCACGCAGCCCGAACATGTGTAATCTGAGTTCGGGGTCTTGAAACCCAATAGATTATAGTACAAATTCTAGCATGCGAATAGATGTGCTGAAGTCGAGCATGATAGAAAGTCGCTTGATTACCGGTTAATGAGTAAAACTTTTAACAAGCACGAGAGAAACCACCAATAATGCCAATGGTTCTCAAGGTACTATCCAGTACAAACCACGAAGTGTGAAGAATGGGCTAAAGTTGAACACTCGTGGAATCACCCAATCCTTGACCAATGATGAAAGTCGATTGTCAGGCACGAAGAGCTTGCCATTGAGGCATGCAAGCTCCAAGGTACCAAAGGGGATCTCTAGATCGGTCTCTTAGATAATGAGCTGATGTCGATAAGAGACGATCCGTCACAGGAGGGCCATAATGTTTCCCCCATCAATGACACGAGATAAGGGACAAGCGGTAGATGGCGAAACAAACTATCAGACGAGGAGGTAAGGATGTAAACTGCAGAAATATTATACTCTCGAACATGTCAATGACAGAACTCTGGAGGGTGGCAGCATTCAGGTACCAAGGGATCAAAAGCTTGATGGAGACAGCATGGATCAAATGGAATGAGGCTAAATGGCAACCCAAACCCGTGGAATGCTAAATGACGATGTATGGATATCCCAACCCGACAAGAAGCAAAAGTGTCGATGTTCAAGAGTGACTAGCTGCCATAGACAATCAATGATGATTTCCAAATTTTCCCCCACCATTACTGGCGAGTACCCCAATTATTTTTGAAAACAAGCTTGAAGGGGATAGCATGTGCTTGTAAGTCCGACTTTCAGTCGAATCCAACCTAGTAATAGTTTAACGAGCCTTAGGGAGGAGAACCTCGAGTCTCGTCATGGTGACGAGTCCGATGTCGTCAGGGTTTAACGAGTCTGACATAGGTAAAACTCAGAGTCATTTTCATGTTTAGGGAGTTTGAAAAGGACACGGAAAAGAAAACTCCAGGGGGGTCCTTTTTCATAGATTTGTGTCCCTCAAGCCCGAAAAAGTATAAAACAATACTCGAGAGAACTGCTTGATCATTATGACCAAGGAGTACTTTTCGTGACTAGTGACATCGATCCGAAAGAGTAGAAAAGCGATGGAAGACACGTCGTTTCGTAACCGATATCGAACTCAAAATGACAAAAGTCCGGCAATCTTTTCACATTTATACAGTCGTTAAAGAGCTTAAAGTGGTCCGCCTCTTATTTAGTTTAACGATTCAAAAGGAATAACTCGACAATATTTTTGTCTTTTGAGTCGAAAAAGAGCTTAAAGAGGAATTTTCCTAGAGGAACAAGTGGTATAAAGGGTAGCAACTGGTTCCGACAATGGTGGAACTGCTCAAAACATCTAATGGTCAAGAGGCTGGCTAATAAAACCAGTCATCACTCTGGTTCCTCAGGAAGGAAAAACAACCAAGTGAAAGCATATGATTGGCCAAAGAGATGGTGGCAATGGAGTGAAACAACCAAGGCTCATCTAGCAGAATTTAGCAAATAAAAATGACAATCACGAGATGTAAATCGGGTATGGGTTCATTTTTACACGAGCTTGAACCATGGAGAACTCTGCTTGGATTCAGTTTCATGTTTACACAAGCTTGAAACGAAAAACTATGCTTGTTATGAGTTCGCATGACCCCAGCATAATGACACAATTCGAGGTACATGCCCCCCAAGCTTCATTGCATTCAACGAGGTGGATGGAATGAAGGTTCACTTTCGAGATCTTGGAAAGACTCGACTTGGATTTTACGATATCTTAATCAAAGACTCGATTTGGAAAGGATTTGTTTCATTTTTTAATGAGGTTGACATAAGATCAAGAACTTTCCTCAAGACTCCTTGTTTCATTTATTAACGAGCTTGACACAAGGTCAGGAACTATGCTCATCACCCCTGTTTTCATTTCTTAACGAGGTTGAGACAGGAACAAACTATCCTCCTTACTCCTCGGTTCATTTTTTAACGAGTTTGACACAGGAACAAACTATCGTCATACACCTTGTTTTGTTTTTTAACAAGGTTGACACAAGATCAGAACTATCCTCGGGACACCCAGTTTCATTTTTTAACGAGGTTGAGACAGGAACAAACTTTCCTCGTCACTCTATGGGTCATTGGCCATATGAGAACATGGCTCCCAAGAGGTCTTCACAGGATGGAAGGGATGCACTTTGGGAGGAATACATGTCATGAGGCACTAATGACAGATCGGTTTCCAATGCCCCCAGTACATGATGTCCGAGACCATCCGCATGATCATCAGAAGAGGTGGAGACAGAACGGGTAGCCACATAATTGACGTGTAGCTAGGAAGGTACTGCTTGCGAGCAAGAACCGATAGGGGATGACGGCTACACAGGTGGCACCGGGGGACTAAAGAACAATAATTGATTTATGGTCACCACTCTTCCGTCGTGTGGAAAACAAACCAAATGGAAAGTGAAGAGACGAGGGCCCCCATGGCATAAACATAATCACGGCCAAGGAGAAGACTGAAATATAAAGCACCTTGGACAACCATGACATCTATATAGACGGTTTTGCCCCCCAAAATAACAAGAAGCTTTAGGAGGATCCCTAAAGGTTGACTGGTTCCTCCGTCAAATGCCAACAGATTCTGCATGACCGACACAAGCTGTGGGGAGCCCAAAGCTTGCCAAGTAGTGAAAGGCATGAGACTAATCGATGCACCCTCATCCAAGACAATGCCAGGTACTGCCTTATCATAGGCATCAACTGTAATCTAGAAAGGCACATAGGATGGAAGGTGGAATGCAGTCAAATGATTCCAGTCGAAGGAAATGACCTAACTACTTGGTGGGGGAATCGTGTGATTGCCCCCTACTCTACAGGAACTAAAGAAGGACCCTCTTGACCAGCGGGGATAGGAGGGTCATTTCAAACTCAAGAGAATATGATGAGATGAGAAGAACATGAGCATGACGCTCATCCGAAATAGAGTGATCAACAGGTGCTGAACCCAAGTCGACACTCTCTCCGACCAATGGTTGGTCTGGAACAAGCTTAGTACAACCAGCTTCGGAAGGAGGAGGATGGACAAGAGAAGAATCTAAGTCAATCTCTTGGTCGACCAGGAGAGGGTCTAAAGAGAGCCTCTGATAACCAATGGGAAGTTGGGGTGAAGAAGCTGTAAGACTTTCCAAAACGGTGGAAGCTTTATCCATGAGCGGACAAAGGTGAAGGGGATGGTTGCCTTCACATAGCCTACAGGGGAATCGAATCTTCCCTTTCTTCATACCACTACCAGTTGATAGGGTAGCATCGTCATGAGCTTCAAAGGATGATGAGAGATGAACCGAATCGCGAGACCATACTTCTAAGATCTTAGGGATGCCAAGGCAATCACGAAGAAGATGGTCACCCTTGCACAATTTACAAGGAAACTTAACCTTCTACGGAGAAGCAGAAGGTGGTTCGACCTGAGATGTACTCGGAGCAGTAGCTGCACATGTGGCCTCGCATTTATTAGACTTCTTCTTCATCATCATCTTCTTCTTCTTCTTCTTAGTCTCCTGGTTGCTAGATGTGAAACTTTCACCAGGCGAAGGAGGAGAGGAGGAGGAAGAAACATGGCAAGAAGGCATAGGCTCAACCTTGGAATCATCGTGTCGTGGTTCAGATGAAGAAGATTATGGAACAGGAGTTATGACGCTTCGGACCACCGAGGTTGAAAACAACCACACAGGCAAACCGATGGTTAACCCAGGCAAAGACAACATTGCCATGTACGGAGCACCGGCATTTCCAAAAGGGGGAAATGGACCAGGATTTCCATCTGGGGGAAGAACTTGGCCGGTAGACTCGGGGAATGTTGCCATCGAGAACGAGCCTGAAAAACACTCTTCTCACAACCAAGAACTCGAACTATTACCAAGAATATTTCATGGGTAGTAAATTTTATGACGCAGGAACAAAACTTGACCTTTTCATGTTTCAAGAGTCGAGAAAAGGACGAAAAGGTGACTCTATCTCTTTTGAGGTTTAATGAGCCTGAAAGGACAAGTGCTTAGATGGACCTTTTCTTTTAAGGAGTCTAAAAAGGAGCAAAAGTTACTACTTTGGAGAAACTAGGTAAAATTTTTACCAAACATCCTGTAAAACTACATATACACCTTGGTGATGATATGAAACCCAAGGACTTTTCATACGACAGTCAATCTTCTCGAATTCTGTGTTCGGTGTGTTATGGTTTGCAAGGTGGCAGACATGACTTCCTAAGGATATAGTATGATAACCTAGTGGGGTCTCCCAACATATACTCGATGGTACATGGGAGCAAAATTCCGTACTAGACCGCTATTGAGTCACAGAAGGAGGAATCACCCAACCTTGAGTGAAAACAATAGTGACTAGGTTTAATGATGCTGGAGCACATCTCTAGCCTAGACCTCTTAGTAATGAGCATTATGTTCCAATGTTTTGTTAGGTTTATTCAGTTCATTTTAAAGTTGATCTTGAATTATGTTTCAGTTTTTAGGCCTTACCATATGTATACAACAAAACCTAGGATGCAGCTAGAATGAACAAAATATCCTTTTACTTCAATGAAGACCTACCTACAGGAGGGTAGAGAGATCATTCCCAAACCAAGAAAACCAAGATAAATAAATGTAGTCACTCAATGCATACAGACATCAATCCCTACAGTGCATGGATACTACTAATGAGAGATTTTATCATTTTCTTTCCAATATGCAACCTTGAAATGAAAATTCACTTTCACTTTCGTATACTAAATGAATGCAGTCTTTTGATTTTGACATCTTAAATTTAAAATAAACAAACAATCAAGCATGAAGAAACTAGTCGATCCAAACAATCGTGATCTTTGTTCAGTAGTGAAAAGAAATCAAATCAATACCAAAGATTGGTCCAATAATCATCACTAAAAATCAACCAAAAATAAGCAAAGGGGACGGCTCAATCAAACCAACAAGAAATTTGCAAACGAACCTTGGGCAAACCAGCAACCAAGCCAATTGATTCAAGAACTTGAAAGAACGAACTAGGTCACACAGGCAAACAATGCAAGATTCATTCAACAGAGCCAAAGAAAGAGTGCCTTAACCATAAACAGTGAAAAACAAGCTACTGAGCAAGAGAAAAAGCAAGGGATCAACAACACTGGTGAACTCAGGAGGTAGAATTGAAAAAATCAATTCTACAAGAATCGTCATGAGGACAACACAAGCAACTAGCGTTGATCAGCAACTAGCTGTAGCAACAGAGCGACGTCATCGTGGAAGTACACGTCTTTCCTGCGACGTACCGATTTCAAGAGTCATCGCGACTATGTGATGGTATTCAGTGATGCACAGGACTTTACAAAAGAGTGAGCGCGACGTCAGTGCGACTGTTAAACTATTTTCTGTGACGATGTTAAAAACAATGACAAACGAACAAAAAACTCCCAAACAAAAACCAATCAATCCGATAGAAAATAGAGGGATTCCCCAGATCGATCTAGGTGACCCAAAATACTGATAGTTAATCCCCAAAACTCAAGAGAGACCAAATCAAAATCAAAACAAGAGCAAACAAGACAACAACATAGGACAGACTCCCCAGCAGAGTCACCAACTTGTGATGCAGGAAAGTGTTCCCTCTATGGACAGAGGCAACCCCTCTAGACCTACAGTGGGTCTAGTCACAGCAAGGACAGATCAACAATATATTTCCTTAAACAATCATAGTTGGAGGCCTACCTGAACTGGTGGTCGATAGAGTTTCGTTGCACTGCTCCAGATTTCGCTTCCTTCTCCTCAATGAGTGACCAACCTGAAACAATGCAAAGGAAATACAACAAAGCACATAACCGGAAAACAACAACGATCTATTTACTCACAAAGTCAAGAAGTCATGAGCTATCAAATAAATTACATACAAGACATAGGAAAACATCATTGATTGTATTAATAATGAAATAAGAGCAAGCTTACAACCAAAGTCTTGACGTCGCAAGCCTTCTCAGAGGGTCCAACCAGTGTATTTCTCAAGCATTCACTCTTTGAAGATGGATCTCCCAGCATACAAAGTCTCTCTCTCCCTCATAAGCTCTTACACAAAGTTAAGGGCACTTCACAACCTTCCACAAGCTATCAACAATCCCACACTTGTCACACCCACACCAGGTATCTATCAAACCCAAAAGCAATAACAGCACTACTTAAACCAAGAAATTACCAACCCGCTGATCATATCAAAGGTGAGTGTTTAAATAGGAGAAGGAGTCTCCATGAAAGGTGGAAGAGAGAGCTTATCCCCAAGGAAGGTAGCACATATGACGGAACTGCCATACCAGAGGAGGAAGGGTGATAGAAACTATGCCAACAACTAGGTCTGGAGACATCTAGAAGGCCGACTGTTGGAATGAATTCTCCCAATTTGGATCATTGTGAGTTTATAACTAAGATTTAGCACTGACATCGCTAGTAGGCAATGTAGCCAGCCAGACCGTTACTAAAGATAGTAGATAGCCTCGCATCGAAGCATGAAATCCGACCGTCGTGGGAAATAGATGTACTTACACGCTAGAAGCGCGGCTGGACTATTTACAACCGCTATCCATCGCATATATTAAGTCCATTCTTGTGATGAGGCAGAAAACTTAGGAAACGTGGGTCAATTGGCAACATAAGAGAGCATTTGTTCAGTGTGAGCATGTTTTACTTGGACACATGACACAGTAGAAGGACTGGGGTGAAGGCAGTGACAAATTACTATGTAACACCAAGCACTAAGCTTCACTTCTGCTAAACCTATTTCACCATTCACCTGAATCACCCTGATAGTCAACCTGTCACCTGCAAAACTTGAACTTCCTTCCAAGTCTTTGGTCTTTGTAGAATCAGCTCCTTGATTTAGTTCACCAAGTTTCCTGCAAAACTTGGACCAGCTCCGATACCACCTATCACAAAGTGCAGGTGTGTATCAGCTTCAACGCTTCAACACCAGCACCAGCTCCCCAGCACTAGCTCTGATACCAACTGTCACGCCCCTAAACCTGCGGTAGTCTTTCAACCACTTATAGCAAGGTGCAGCACCACCGAACACTTTCTTTTCACCAATACTTATGTTCATGGACTACGCCTTAACATTCGATACTTAGTTTATTTTTCTTCACTAGGTATTATTATTGTTCCTTTATACTAATGAACACCCATACACATTCATTATCCACAACAATTATACATGAAGAACACAATTACACTGTATAAAGGGAGATACAACTCCCTGAACAATGAGTCTGCCCAATTTCAATATATTATACAACTTTACAAATTTACAAGTATACTTGAGAAACCCCAAGTTTCATACTTAGCCAAATTTCCAACTTCGGCAAACTCAGTTGCCCAGCTCGTCGGCGCCTTTGCATGTTCACCACACGACTCACCAACCCTTCATTCACCTTGTCAAAGGATCGTATTGTTTTCCTAACTTGGGCACGTCTCGTCATAACCAAGTCGCCACACACAGGCACCTCCACACGAGTCACACCTTCTTTCACAACTCCAACACTTCACCCTTTCCACCATTTCGTTGTGCACGGCGTGCCCTACCTGGATCGCCTATCCGCACACCCTCACCATGTCAATTGACTCACCTCCGTGCATGGCATGCCCTAACCGGGTCACTCATTCAGCACTTTGGTTGGTCGTTCAACAGACACCCTACCTCGGTCGCCCGTCGTGCACGCCCACCCGGACGCCCTTGTCACGCCCCTACACTAGTGGTAATCTTCCAACTGTACTATAGCAAGGTGCGACACTACCAACTATTTTCTTTTCACCAATACCTACGATTGTAGACTATGCCTAACATTCCATACTTAGTTTATTTTTCGTTACCAAGTATTATCTTTATCCTTTATACAGATGAAAACCCATACATATTCATCATCAACAGCAATTAACACATATACAATTGGACAATAGTATAAAGGGAGGGGGAAACTCCCTACAATATGAGTCTGCCCGATATCAATATATATAATCTTCTTTTATAAGTACAAGTTAAATCTTGGAAAACCCAAAATTTACACTTAGCCAAATTTCCAACTTTCGGCAAACTCGGTTGCCTAGCTCGTCGGTGTTATAGACATATTTTGGCACTGCAACCCCAAAATTAAATGTCCATAAACCAAGGGCTTCTAAGTCCCTAAAAGTGTTGTTTCATACCCTAAAGGAACAAGGTCAGCTGATTACATCATCTCCCAGAAGTTCTCCATGAAAAACTACTCAGAACTAGTCAAAACTAGACCATCTCACCTGCTCCATGGTCAAAGTGCAATGCATCCCACCTAATGAACATGGGGGGTGCGATGCATATTGAAAATCCCTTCTATGGGGTGCAATGGGCGAGAATAGACAAATGGCAGAGACAGTTTGCAAGGTGGATGATCATGGAATCTTCCAGAAACTTCTCCTGTGACACTTGCCTCTCTGAATTCACCCAGGGATGAGTAACAAATCATGAAATCTCCAAGTGGAATTGAGAACTATCATAGAAATGACACTAATCAAAAACCCAGAAGCTAACTCACCCACTTGCAAACATCTATATATGGATCCCTCATCCTAGAGATCTAGAGGCTGGAATTTTGCATCTTGAAAAGAAGTGTTGTTGGTTTCTGTGTGGAACATCATAGTGTTGGGTGATCTAGCTTTTCATGAGGTGAAGAAGGGCTTTCATGCAGGGATGATGGCGCTGGGTCTAATCAATGGGTTGTAATCCTCTCTTCTACTACTTCTATCAATAAAGCTATTTGATTTTTCCTCCATATTCTTGTATGTCTGAGTTGATATATGCATTTGTATGGTCAATATATATCTGATCCTATATTGTTTATGATTGTCGATCTCATGCTTTGATGGTATAAGCGCTTGACTCTATAGGTGTTCTTTGAGTGACAACAAGGGAAGGAGCAACAAAGTCTATCAAAGGGAGAGGAAACAAGCAAGGAGCCAAGCGGAAGACTGAGGTTGGTACTCTCTGCTTCTCTCTCATCTACTTCTCATAAAGGAAAACGCAAGTAAATTTAGTTTGTTTGTTTCTAAGATAGCTACCCGTCTTAGTGGGACTAGCAACTCTAAATGGACATTAGTTTTCCCGATAACAAAATGGCGACTCCATTGGGGAGTGAATAGCTTGTTTGCTTGTTCCTAGTTTGTTTACTTTATAAACTACAGACGAAGCCTGAAGTTATGCCAGCTAGCCTTCGAACTGCTTTTGATATGCAACTGAAAAGTAGATAAACACTGCTTCAGTCAATCTCCAGGTTAGTTTATGAATTAAACATCTAACTCACAAACATCCTAAGTGCCCTGGTGGTGGCTCGAGTAATGTCATTAGATTAGCCCCTATGTTTTGTATTTACTGACTATCATTAGCTCAACCTAAATCCTTGAACTAAGCTGCAAAGTGTGACCAAAAACCAAGTTAAAGTCTTGTCCCTGGACCATCGCACTGTCTCCTTTTGACAGTCTTGATGCATTGCACCTCCTGTGTGTTGTAGGTGAGATGCATCCCTGTTTCCCTGTGTTACAAGTGTGATGATTAGATAAGACTATTTCTGCCTCCAGATTTTGGTTTTTCTTCATTCTCTTCAGCTTTATTCAGGATTTTTGCTATCTGTGATCAGTATACCACTGCTGAAACTCCCTTCCTTTGCATCATTAAGCCTCCATTATATAAATAATTGTGAATGTTTTTATGTATTTTTCGCCATTTACAGTTCTCCTTTACAAATAGTAGCTTAATCAAACTATCGTCTTTTGATTTGAAAGTGTCGCAAGTGTCATTTTCAGTCAAAGAAAAGAATCCTCCTCTTTTTGATAGTCGATT